>WWET01003780.1:106640-124182 GCA_011038615.1 Limnodynastes dumerilii | reverse complement strand
CAGTTACAATCCCACCTTTTCCTATAAACTCCCTACACACTCTTCTCCACCTCCAGTTGTCTTACTCCCGGGTACTTCCCAAAACTCTCTCTCTCTCTCTATCCCCACAATAGTTCTCCACAAAATGTCTCTCTCTCCCCAACACACTTTCTTGCAGGCTCCACCGCTATCTCTGCCCTCCTCAACCACTAACGCCGTCTCATCAACTGTCTCTCCTCAACTGATACCGCCAACAACTCAATCAACTGTCTCCCCTCACCTAACACTTTTTCCCTCCAGAACTTTCCAGAGCAATGCTCCTCGCGCTGCTCGTGTTTTATACAAAACAGCTAACTGGTTGCCTAGATACATCACCCACGCCATCCTGTGCTCGAGACCGAGCATGAGACCTATACCTTTTGCATAGTCCCGATATGGCGTGAGAGCAGCATCACTACAGCCTTTAGCAGACTGTGTCCCCTATCCTCACACATCTCTCAGGGGTACCACAGGCAACATTAATTTACATTATATTTAGAATGTTTCAAAATATATGTAATTGTTTAAAAAATTGCACGTGTCTTAAGACCATTAGAAGTAAACAGTTGTTGCAAATTGGCAGCACATCAATTCAATATAATATGAATTTACCAGATCTAATTACAAACTGACAAGATCTGACTTCTTACTTTTTCAGAGCACACTGTCTGTGGTTGTGTCAGTGACAGAACCTTTTGACATTATATGTTTTTCCATTATAACACCTTATGATTTTACTTTACAAAGCATTTAGTTTAATAAAAGAGAAGTGCTAAAGATAGGCAACTGATTGCAAATAGGCTCCATTCCCAGTTATACACAATCTACATGCTTGGCACATAAAGGTGTGGTGTGTGGCTTTCTGACGCTGGGCACAGTACAGTATGGTGGTGTTTATACAATTTATTTAGAATTCTGTTGAAGATTACACAATTGCAGCAGATAAAAGTTTCTTTTCATGTGCTACAAGTACCTTCTAATCCTTGGATCACCTCTACAAAGTCCCTTCTGGTTTGTTAGACACTCTTGAGGGGGCTGCTGACACTGCTACATTGTGGTAGTCAGAATTGAAAGCATTGTAACCTCATAAAACTGATACCTCCCAAACTACGGTTACAGCAAAGATTTTGTTTGACAATTAATCAAATGGTTTTGGGGATCCTGGGGAGGGAAGACTTTGGGGCTGATTCAGAGTTGCACTTACACTCTTTTTTAAGTGCAAGTGAAGACCTGAGCAATACCATGTTAAATTGCAAGGGGAGGCAAATTTAAATTGTGAAACCAGAATTAGAATTAAGAGGTAAAGTTTCTTAGCTCAACTCCGTTTTATAGAATAAACCTAAAGCTATGCAGTATTTGAGCGCAGTGTTTCTCATGACAGGACATGAAAATGAGAAGCAGTGCGCATGTGCGGCGTTTCTCATGTCGGGACTTGAAATTTTCAAAGTCCCGAATGAGAGATACTGGGCATGTGCAGTACTTCATTCATGCATTGCATGAATGAGACGTCCTGCGGTGACCTGGCAGATCATCTCGGGACCTCGCAGGAGGGGTGAGTATTCGTAAATACTGTGAATGTAGCTGCCAGGTTCGCTATGAAGATAAGCGAACCTGATGCAGCTTCGTTCAAAGTGAACTGCTGCTGTCTGTAAATAGACCCCATAATAACAACTATAGAAGATGGATGTAATGGCAACTGTCTATGTCAATCCATATGTTTTCAGCTATTCTATCATATACTAACTGTAGGTTAGACCCTAAGTACAAATGAGCGGTGTAATTTTTATCGCTAGTTGTACTGAAGATGGAGCATATCCTAGTCTATTGATATTTTAATAATTCAAGAAATTTTAAACCTGCTGTACAACAAGATACATAAAGCACTGTCCCTAAACAAACATTTGAAAAAATAAATCACTTTATAAATTATGACTTTATTATGAGTTTATTATGTTTGTTATAATGTTTTAATATTTTTCAAAAGGCCATCTTTTTTATAGTTAGCTTTGTTATTTCTGGGTTCATGTTGCAAAGCTCTGCTTTTTGCTGTGTATTTAGAATATAGTTAACCCTAGTATCAAGTGCTATGATTGTGCTTCAGTACAGTACGGTTTATTTTTGAGCTAGTACTTTTGTACCGCACCTGCTCTGTATTATATATGGTCAAGTTACTTTCCCTCTACAAGCCTCTTTGTTTTATCAGAAAGAAAAAAAATATTAATCCCCTTTACATTTGCAAACTCCTAGCACAAAAGATGCATTCCTGTTTCAAGCATTCAGCAATGCTTCTAGAACCCTTATAAAGTATATGTGTATTATTAAGTGAAATATAATTTTTAGTGTAAGCTGATTTTATTGTACACAAAAGAACAAAGAATACATTCAGACAGAGGTGGATCTAGAATTTACTTTTCATGGAGACAGTGTAGCCACCTTACTCCTTTTAGTAATGATTCATTCGTCTTAATCTTTTTTAGCACCCTCAATCTTCCCCATACTCTTTCCCTTCACATTCTCTACAGCTTCATCTACCCACTGTTCCCTCTAAACCCTTCTCCTCAATGTTTAACGTATACCTCCTCTTCCCACTCTTCCCTCTATACCCCCCTCTTCCAACTATTATCTTTATAACCAACACTCTTCTCCTTCTATACCCCTCTTCCTACTGTTGCCTCTGTACCCATCACTCCACTGTTCCTTATATACGCCCCCTCCTCTATACCCCCTCATCCCTCTATACCCCAAAATCCCTGTAGCACCCTTTATGCCCCCTCCTTTCTCTATACTACTTCCCTCACTGCTTACTCTATACCCTTATCCCCAACTGTTCTTACAACTCTCTCCCATTTGTTTTCACCATGTGTCCTCCTTTCTCGTCTCTCCGGTATTGGGGTCTCCTGATTATACAGGCACATCTAGGAGAGGCAATGTTCTCTTGTATCCTAGCATTATTTAAAATGCATCCACCAGATGTTATGCAGCGGAACTCTTAATGTACTGAATTGGTTACCGTCCGTTCATGGTGTGGCAGCTGTCTGTGCATGTGAGCATACGCAATGTGGACGAGGTGAGATATTTAATTTGGACAGTATGGGATAGGTTAGGCACTTCCGTATGTTAGAGCATTCCCTGAGAACAGAGATATGCGTGGAGAGGTTAAGGTAGAATATAAGGTGTCATAGAAGTGTACTTGCCACTTATGTTATTTCTGGATCTGGTCCTTAATTATTATGACTAATAGTTTTTTTTACTGTTATATAGCACTAACTCAACTGCAGGATATACCGTAGAAGGGAATCTACCACCCCTTTACAATGTAGGCAAGAATGATATATATGTATAAACATATCTAGCACTGTGGAACTATAGATTTACATTTTTTTTATTGAAAGCCAGAAAACATGACTTTCAGTGCTCTGTGTAAAAAAAGTGAAGTGCAAATCACAAAAAGTGCACAGGGCTCGGACTGAAGCCCTCTCCCAAACTTGTCCCTGGGATCACCATAAGGGTCATCAGAGTGCAACAACTGTTCCTCTCCCTCTTGCCAAGCAACTGGAAAAGTAACAGTGGGCCAAGGGGAGAATCAACCATAGGGCTACACAACCTCCCCTAGGGTCAGAGCCCATAAGGGCATAGACAAACTCTCAATCTGTGAAAAAGTGACAAAAAAGTGAAAGTAACAAACAAGAAAAATAAATAGCGCTGAGTGGGTACAGCCCAGGAACAAAAATTCTCCCGCAAAGCCAAAGAGCCAGATCAAGGGAGGCGAGTGTTCAAAAACAGTGGGGGGTCTATAAATAGTGCCTATAAAGTGCCTTACTATGCCACTCGGTGAGTGTGTTTCAGGCATCTCCAGTTTGCCATTCCGGAGGCACGTGTTTCTCAGCTTTCAAAGCATCCTCAGCCAAATGACCAGAGTACCAAGGCCTCTCTGCCTATCAGAAGGGCTTTCACCCCCCCCCCCTGCACTTGATCTTAGCCAAAAGGCCAAGAAGCGAACCATAGATATTAATACCTCAATAACAACCTTTAATGAGCCTTTCATCTATTTAAGATGATAAAAGTAGGTATAGTTAAACTCAACACCATATGGATCTTCTACCTTTAAAAGTTTCAGTTATTTAGCCATTGTTCTTCACGTGCAAGTGGATGGAAATTTAAAGGCTATCTACATCACTGAATCTCTTAAAGTTAGAAAATACATATGGAGTTGTGTTTATCTGTACCTACTGCCTATCATGTTAAGAGCCTGATCCAGAAACCTCCCAGTTTCTGTGCATTCCTATTGGATTATGGATGCATACACATCTGTGCTTACCAATGGGAATGAATTGTAACCCATCCAGATTGAAGAGGAATGACTCTGGTGAACTCAAGGATGCCTGGATTTCTGACTCTGAGCCAAAAATAGTAGTAAAAATATTTTACTATTTAGGCAACTGCATATGCCAGTGTTCACTAACGCTCAATAATAAATTACATGTTTTCCATAAAGAACACAGGTATGGTCATTCAGTTGGTGGTTAGTAGACCTAAACATGTATCGCCAGTTTAAGTCTAGGTATTAGTGTTCACTGTTATAATTCTTCACCTACCATAGCATGTAGTTGTTGAGCAGTTGACTGGAAGGCAGCTGATGATGTATCATTATACTGAGGAATGTATGTTTCATTCAGAATTTTAAAGGAACCCACAAACATTTTGCATTTTTCAATGTATGCAGCTTGATCAGCTGAACCTTCTGAATTTGGTGTAGCAGATGTCCATGCATTTATTGCCTCCTGTGTGAAATTCATGGTACTTCGAAAGCCATTCAAAATGACTGGGAGCTCTGTAAGAAATAAAAATGGTTGATGACACTAGGAAAGATGGTATGCCTGGTGTTAATGCTGGACCCAGAAGTAGTGTTTTTAAAACGTTAAAATAATATTCTAATGAAGTAAGGGTAATCTTGCTTGGGATAAATATAAGGGTATCCTAAATTGTAACTCAAATTGAGGGTAAATAGGGTCTAGGGTCAGTATAGTTTTTAATAAACAAATGGGCAGACTAGATGGGCCATGTGGCTCTTATATGCCGTCACTTTCTATGTTTCTATGTAATCTCAAAACTGGCCCATATGCTATAATATGACTTTGTTATATGATTTGCACTAATCAAGTGACATTAACCAGCTTCTTTTTATTTCCAAAGGTACAGTTTTTCTTTCTGAACACTTGCTGTGATGTGACACCTGATTACACTCTATCATAGTTGCATTATAGTCAGATGTTCACAAGTTGTCTAGCTAGTGCCATTGCTATAAGTCATGTAAAACTGGGCAGCACTATAACTGAGCGCAACTGCATCCAATAGCTTTGGTAAGGGAGAAACCTTAGGGCATAGGAAAACTGTGGTCCTTTTGGCATTGCAAAACTGAAAAATCTATTACGCTTTGCCAGGTATCAGCTCTTCCTCTGCTGTTGGAGCATGCTGAGTCTAGTTTCAGAACACAGCCTTACCCACCAATATATTGAGGCCTTCTACTTTTTTGTAGAGTGTTTGCAGATTTGCTTTGATTCATTGTTGTACCTCCCTTGAGCTTCAGAAAAAAGTGGATAATATATGATACTCACCCAAGAAAATTCTAGCACACAAGACCAAACCAGCAACTGCCATAAGAAAAATGAATCCACTGAAATAGTAAATGCAGCAGGAACAACAGTTAGCACAGCAGCCACAACACACCCTCCTAGACTGAAAAAGTAGAAGATAAAAAAGATGTTTCCACCCAAATTATTACCAGTTAAAATATCTATTTATATACATACTTTTATATTAAACACATAAGAATCATGCACAAGAACATAATGAGAATCTTATAGGAATTTCCATTTCAATATCTGTTGCTAATTATTTTCTGAATAATTTACATTTCTCTTATGTATCTCATGCTGAGTATGCTTTACTTATCTATCTTGATAATAATTCACATGACATAGTAGATTTTTTAAATTTCATTTATGCTGTATATGGACCAGGAGTTTGAAAATAAGAGGAAATTAGGTGGAAAATTACACATGTGCAAAATCATGAACTGTAGGGGAGGACGAATTTAATCTGTTTCAGTTAGTATTAAAAGTTGAGTCCTAATCCACTCTAAATAACAGTATAATGCAAAGATGTTCAGGATCTGTGTCCCACCTGTTTCCTTGTTATTTAAAAAATCTGGATCTGACCCTATGTGTCTCAGCATAATAGTACTGGTATATCTTTTTAAATGATACTACTATTTTACCTTTACACCATGAAAATAGATTATCATCAGTGTCCTTTTTGGCCTCTGCTACATGACAACATATTTTTCTTCATCTGTTTATGGCCTAAATTTGTTTCTTCTTATGTTTTGTTTATATAAATTGTGTTTTTTTAGCTTTCTGGCAGTGGCACTGTAGAATTTTGTGGGACATTGTAATTAGATTGGAGAATTGGGAGTTGTAGCAAGCCATATATTATAAGGGTTGTGACCAGCTAGAGGAGGGTACCAAAAGAAAAGGTGTAATAGAACACGAGGGTATCAATATAAACTGGAGGGTGGTAGATTCAAAGGAAATGTGTGGAAAAATTACTTCACTGAAAGGGTGATAGATAAGTGGAATAGCCTCCTATCTGAGGTGGTTGAGGCCAATACAGTAGAACAATTTAAACATGCTTGGGATAAATATAAGGGTATCCTAAATTGTAAACCAAATTGAGGGTAAATAGGGTCAGTATAGTTTTGAATAAACAAATGGGCAGACTAGATGGGCCATGTGGCTCTTATCTGCCGTCACTTTCTATGTTTCTTTGTAAGACATTCGTATTAATTCAGCACTCATACTTAATACAATAAATAAAAGGAATGACTTAAAGGTATCTGTAGAATCTAATAAAATACCTTCTTTTGCAATAACTGTTGATCTCCATAATTTTCAACTGCTTCTGACATTAAAGCCATTAGTCCAAAAAAAGCACAATGATGTTTTAACCAATTATAAAATCTTTTTATCTAAAAAAAAAAAAAAAAAAAAGGCGGATTTGAAAAAGTAATAAAAATGTTAAGCAATAAGTTAGGCAAAATATTACCTTTCACATAGTAAATAAAATGTTTGTATGTGTCAATTATTCAAATTTGCGATCTATCAATTTGTATTGTAGACAGTTAACAGGAGAAAAACATCATTATTAACTACTAGTTAGAAATAAATAGGTCTATTTATTTAATGTGGGTGTTATTAATATAGAATCAGTACTAATTGGGGGAGAGAGAGGAGGTCCTGGAATTTTCACATCTTGCTTGTCTTTACAGGAGGTAAATAGTAATTTTTTTCTAAATAGGGCGCCATCATTCTAGGATCTGCAAAAGCAACCACAGATACCTGCAGTAGCAACAGATAGCTAAAGCTGCAAGAACAATTAGGAGAGAGCAGTCCAGTTTACTGCTTATTATTATTTACCTTATTGGGGCTGATTCAGAGTTGCACTTCCACCTTTTTTTAGGTGCAAGTGTAGACCTGAGCAATACCATGTTGAATTGCAAGGGGAGGCAGCTTTAAATTGTAAAACCAGAAATAAAATTAGGAGGTGAAGTTTCTTAGCTCAACACTATTTTATAGAATAAACACAAAGCTATGATTGCATGATTTAAAATGAATTAACACCCCTTACTTTGAAAAATGGTTAAGCCGAGCTGTACACTTGCACCTAAAAAAAGGTGTAAGTAAAACTCTGAATCAGCCCCTAAGTTTCTATGATAAGGACGGACAGGGTTGTGTATCATTTATATCAGTGGTAGTCACATGTTGATTTCTAGAGCTACAAAAATGAGAGCTGCTTTGAAGTCCAAAGACATTTTCCACCCTTGCAGAAAGGAACACGTGACATGGTAAAAATGGCAGTAGAGCATTTAAGATACATTGGGCTGGATCCAGACCTTGCAGCAGATGAAATATGACTCCCCTGAAATCAACATGGTTTAGCCCAGGTGTAACTAAGTTCCTGCACTTAAAAAGGTTTGGATCCAGCCCATTATGTGTAAAAATCTGGGACAGTACATTGTGTGCTCAGCAACAGTTATATAACTGTTTTATCTTTCCAGATGTTACACAACCAAATCATTTCAAAGGTGGAGCTGACAGTGCAGAACAAGCTGAAGCAAATACAAATAATTGATGTTTATCAATTGAAAAAATTAATTAAAGCTAAGAAAATGATGTATAAATGCTGTAAAGACTGGCTGTTGATTAGTATTTGGTGTTATATTATCTAATGAAAAAGAACCAGTAAAGTTCCCACAAGTCAGATGGATGGGACATTCAGGTACCAGTTTTCTATTTCCATTAGATCAGCATCAAGTTTATAGTGGAGAGATCACCCCCCTGCATTAATGGGACTTCCAACACCAGGACCCCCACCTTAAAATGTATGCACCGACCCTACGTAAAATGGTGTTGGTGCATAAATGTGAATCGTATGTAAGGGAAAGCCCTAACTATACGATTAATATACCTCCCACCTCCCATACACATGCTGCCCCTTCCCACACTGCCACTGGGAAGACCTCCAGCACAAAAGTCTGGATTTTGAATATCCAGAGCTGTGTTGGAAGCCGCCTGCTTGCGCATTTGCACAATGCGTTCATTTTCCTCTCACACACAGCCGAAAATGAGCGTCAGTGGAGAGTCTGAATATGGTCCATTATGTGTTGCTTCTCATTTGACAGACAAGAGTTAAGAAAACTGGAACCCTGTGCTATCACCTCACAGTATGGTTGATTGATTTGAGTAACCGTCAAGTTGAGTGTTCAAGTTTACTTAAGTAGACATAGGAATATGACCTGCTAAAGTAGCCGTTTAATGTATTACAAAACCAAATCTTAGGTTGGCAGAAGATGAGACAATGCGCCAGATTCAGACTTCCAAGAAGAGGGTGTTTTCAGATCACTAATATCAGAAATGAGCCCGTTTTGATAAGCGGTACATGCTCAATCCTCTGGATCCTGTCCTGGTTAAAGATCCATCGGCAGGACAGGACTGAGCAGGAAGTGGAAATGGTGTGGAAAAGTAGGTGTCATTGGGCCTGATCCTGAACTACGCCGATGCGCAGCATATCGGCGTTCACTTACCTCGACACTCCCCCTGTGCAGGCGTATGGCCCCTTCCTTACGCCGGCTGAAGGCTACCCTAAAACTACCTCCCCCCGCCCACCTACACTAACCTGTACGTAGGGACGCTGGGGGACATCCCCTCCAGCGTCTCTACGGCGCTGCTACGGACGCCCGATCCACGATCGGGCATTGCCGTAGCAACGCTGGGCAACATCTGCCCGGCGCATGCGCAGAACGGCTGAAAAGCCGATCTTACGCTTACGCCCGCTGTCCAAGAGACGGCGGGCGTAGTTCAGGATCAGGCCCATATGGCGGAAATCCTTACTAGAGGAGAGTGGCCTTCTCTCTCCCAGACAGTTTTCGGGATCTGGCATCTGACCTCCACTATGCTGCGGTCTGAAGATCTGATTGCAGCAGTACCAGAGGTCTGGATCTAACTCATTGTTCTGTCCTATACAATGACTGTAAGGTATTGCAAAGTATTTCAGTAGCTTGTATATATAGAGTGGAAAAATTGACAATTACTGAAGAATAATGACAAAATCCTGGGTTCATTGAATATGTTGACCACAATAAAAAAGTAAATAAAAATTACACATGACAAACCATGGCTACCATGTATTTCTGGTCCCAATGGGACCTGTAACGGCAAAAATGCAGTATTAATACTCATTTGTTCTTACCTTTGTTAACTATTTACTTTTTTTTTCTTACTAATTACTATATGAACTCTAAATACACACACACTTTCATATGACACTCTTGGCAATGTATCATATTACATTACATTGCTGGGAGTTGTCTTACCTATTTTTAAAGTATTTATTTAGGTGGTGATGACTTGAGCATTAGTTCCAGTATACTTTGTTTAGTGAATAACTACTGTAGAATACAGAATGTACTGTCTGAACAAGACGTGAAAAGAGCATGGGGTGGATCTTAGGGGATTAAACAATGTGTACCTACTTAAACTCCTATTTTGCGAATCAAATCCTACCTTCAAGATGCAGATAAATGATGTTAACTTTAATCTGTCTTTGACAGAATCTTGTTCCATAATTGTAATATACACAACCAAAGTGCAATGGAGCTGCATGTGGTATGTGTAAGATCCATTCTGTTAACAGCTAAAATAAATAAACAGTAAATAGTTGAATATTTAATGAAAATGGTATTCCCAGTTTTGGACAAACCTCTTGGTTGTAGGAAGGTAGGTGTTGGGGTATGTATTTTAAAATAAATAGATGGATGTAGCTGGTATTTCATTCTCCATGACATCCATACCAAGGGCCAGATTTACTAAACTGCGGGTTTAGAAAAGTGGAGATGTTGCAAATACCAATCAATCATATTCTAGCTCTCACTTTCTTTTTACATACTAGAGAATGTCAGCTAAAATCTGATTGGTTGCTTTGGGCAACATCTGCACTCTTCCAAACCTGCAGCTTAGTAAATCTGGCCCCAAATGTGCAAGTATCACATAGTGGAGTAAACAAAGACAATTATTTATATATACTGGCATTAAGTACAAACTTCACTTTTTTGTTTACTTTTTATTGTTTTTGGCTTTTATCTATTTATTATTTATTTTTACTGTTGGCACGTCTCTTAAGATGGGGGCACACTAGCTGTTTATTAAATGATTAGATAATTTAAAATGATTATACTCCAGAATAGGCTCATGATGCTGCTGTACACACTACACTCTATTTACTGGCAGATCTGTGTTTTCTTTCCCATAACCCCCTGTTTAAGTCAAAATTGAAATATGAATGCCCAGGCTTCAGCTAGATGTCTAGTGGCTAAGTTCTGGAAACAAACGGATTTGCCCCCACACCCTGCCCTTTATTCTGCAATATGGTACACGACTCATATGGAGCATATTACCCATTACCTTCATGATAGGGAAGACACGTTTTTACTCACCTGGTCACCTCAGCTAACGCAGCAAACCCAACTATAATTTAATTTTTTAAGACCTCCACTTAATCTAAATGTAATACTCGAGTGACACCCTGTCCCTTCCACCTCCCTTTCCGTCCCTCCACTTTTCCTCCCTTTACTAGAAATTAAAAACAGTAGCCAACTGCTTGATTGCCACTAGGTTTTATTTTACATTGGTCATATGCAATTTATTCTATATCTCGCTGTCTGTAACATCAGTTATAATATTTTGTGATGTTATACCAAATATGTATAATTCTTTTGCACTACTGTTAAATAAAACACGAGGAGAACATACAAACTCCACAACAGATAAGGCCTAGTCTGGGAATCAAACTCATAGCCTCAGTGGTGTGAGGCAAAAGTGCTACTCACTGAGCCACTGTGCTAAGATGCACTAAAGCAGGCCTGGCCAACCTATGGCTCTTTTGTAAAACTACATCTCCCAGCATGCTTTGTTAAGTATCAGCTATGTCTATACAGTTAAAGCATGCTGGGATTTGTAGTTTCACAACACCTAGAGAGCCACAGGTTGGCCAGGTCTGCACTAAAGACAAAAATGGTGATCATCCCTGCCAACAGGTTATCTTGGGTCAGCAGGGATTTTTTATTTAATTTTTTCCATATTGCAACAGCATGGAGGATGCTTCATATGGATTAACTTCAATTATAAAGATAGGGATTGCAGGAGATCCAAAATAGGTTGAACTTGTTGGACTGGTGTCTTTTTTTCAACCTCATTAACTGTTATTATGTTATTATGTTACTATGTAACAGTATCTTGTGCTGTAAACTGTAAATGCAAATGCAAAGTAGGAACTACTGGCAATGCTGTGCACTGAGGCTCACAGGAACTGTTAGTGTCTGCCATTGACAGAATGGCCCATATCCGCACAGACCATGATAGATAGATATATACATATATATATATAAATATTAACTGTTAAAGTCCAGGTGCATATTTTTATGCAAAACTGTCAGTAAACAAACCTGTAAAACCTGTACAGTTGTTTTGGCATGTTTTTTTTTTGTAATTTGTCATTACTACTAAATAGGATTCATTCCATAGATAAACCTTTTAAACCTGTTGGACTTGGTAACTAGGTATATTGTATATACACATGCATGATTTTGACATGTCTTACTTTAATTACAAGCTCAGTGTTTGTATGGCACTCAAGTAGCTTAAAGCATAGTAATTGCTTATTCCTAAGGAAGTTGATAAGCTTACTCTTCTGGAGTTTGAAGAAAACAGAGGATGTGCATGGACTTGCTAGGACAGTTTTTTAGGTGTCTTCTCTCTATGGGCCGTATTCAGAGAACCGTCCGCGAAAAGTTTGCAAATATTTGCACTGACGTAGCAAGGTAACACCAATGACACTCCCCTCACACGGACAGGCCATGGTGACTTAAGAGTGCCTCGACCCACCTGAACATTTCAGTGTGCAGTTCCGTGCGTGTTTTGCTGCCGTCCGTGTGTATCTAACTAACCGCGCCTTCACCTCTGCCTCAAAAGGTCATTTAAATGCCTCCCCCCACCCACTTACACGCATTTTTCTCCGGACGGATTATAAACACGCCCCTCCATACGGATCTTCGCTCGTGCGATTCACAAGTCCGTGCCTAATGGACTTCCATGCGTAAATTCAATGTAGATATTGTAAATTTAGTTACTACGCATGCGCAGTTGAAACGTCCTCAAAAATATGCACGGAACTTCTCGCAAATGCGGTTCTCTGAATACGACCCTATGTGAGTTTTGTAAAGGTACCTATGTTGTGAAAGAATTTTATTTAAATTTATGTCAGTACTTTTTACCTACAGCAATCCAAAAGTTGTATCATTTGTGCTGTTTGTAATGTGAAAGATCTAGCTGGAACTGAGGATACAATAAGAAATAAGACCTTTCTGGCAGCAGCTGCTTCTATATTATTAGTACAGCATGAATAGATTATGGTTTATCCTCTGCAAGGACTAGACTGTTCATTGTTCCCAGACGTTTCTTGTACACAAGCATGTGAACGGATGGATGATTGCTTATTTACAGGGTAGTGTTATATTAACAATTGTTCATGGCAAACAGCTTACTAAACCTGCCATACAATAGCTGAAAAGGATAATGTGCTACTTGGTACTGGGTTACCACATAGGTCATTTTCTCTTATATAATGGGGTTTTCATATTACAAATGTTTTATGAGAGCCTGGAATATGGTATTATATTACAACTGCCAACCCAGTATAAGGAATATGACAATATTGGCAGCCAAATTAAAAAGAAGTGGGTAAAAAAGTAAACACTTTATAAATAACTAATGCTAATACATTTATTTTCCATAAATATTACAGATTTCTTTGTAATGATAAATTGGGTGTAGTTAGTTAGAGGTTATTAGTTATGTTTCATTTGACCAGGAACCAGTTTGTTAGGATTTCATAAAAAGATTGGAAACAATGTAGATCAACTATAGCTTCTTCATAAAACAGTTAAACTTTCAGTATGCTTATTGGACTGGTGCGTCAGACCTGGCATAACCCTTGTTACCGTGTGTTTGTTTTGGAATTTGGGTGCTTTTTTATTTGTGCATACACATGTATCCGTGTAACTTGGATAATAAGAAGGCAGGACAATGTAAAATATATACGCATGCTTTTCTCACTGTGTACCTATCCATACTTATGCACTGCTGCTATTTTACATTGGCTTGTAAAGTAAGCCTTAATTAATGGAAGTACATCACTGGGAGTGGCTAGTAGTGTTATTTCACAGATGCCAGAATATTGTGGAGTAGCTATCCTGAGATTTTAACTGTACAATGGAATTCAGTTACAAAATGAGTTATACATATTTGCAATAATATGATAAGCCACTTGCCACTTTCAAGGCTTTCTTGCTATAGTTGGTCCTAACTCTAAATATTGAGTCATTCATCAGTTTCACCTAGAAACACTAATTAAAACCTCCAAAATAGCTTCTACAGACCAATAAAATAAGAGTAAAGCTGGCCATACACTAGGCGATTATCGGCCCAATTTCCCAATTATTGGCTGATCGGGCAAATAATCGCTCCAGTGTATGGTACAGATAAATTTTTGAAACATCAAAAAAACGCACCAGAAACGCTCTTGTGCGATTATTTGATCTTTCAGCAGGTTTGATTTTAACGATATTTTTTAAACGATATTTTAAGGGAGCCAATCAGCAAGCTGAATGGCTCCCTATTCTTGTAATAGACGCTGCTGCTGATCTATGTATAAAGCTGCTCTGACATGCTTAAAAGTATACCTTCAAAGCTGTCAGAGCAGCATAGTGCATAGATCTGCAGCAGGGTCTATTGCAGGGAATAATACAGAGAGGGACCAGCCGAACCCGCGCTGTGTGAAGCGCGGATTCAGCAGATCCCTATCTGTACTACTCCCTTCAATAGACGCTGCTGAAGATCTATGCACTATGCTGCTCTGACAGCTTTGAAGGTATACTTTTAAGCATGTCAGAGCAGCTTTGCACATGGCTCTGCAGCAGCGCCATAGTGAGCGCTGCCTTCCCCCTCCCTTCTTCTGCTAGGATTATCGGTCCCAGCAGAGGAGGTGTATGGTGCCGATAACAGGACATTTCCCTTGCGGGAAATCGTCCCATTTATCGGCCCACCCCCTGCTGGGACCGATAATCGTTGTAGTGTATGGCCAGCTTTAGATTACAATTGCTTCCCTTTCATGAATTCAGCAGCAGTACACTCTCCTTCCACACAACCCCTGCAGCCACTCCTCTCCTGCCATTGGCCAGTGTACTCCTGGAATACTGAGCTCATTGGACCATCCCCCTTTCACTCATTTATAAAGCTGAGGAGCAGTGTTAGTCTTTTATATAATAGATGTGTGCAAAGTTTAGAGCATTTTTCCATGTGCTAAAAAATGTTTATTTGCATAAGCCTATAGGTGTGGTCTGGGTGTTTCCTTGTACACATTCTCTCTCCCTGTCTCTGGAACATGATTGCACTAGAAAACAATGCTTTACCATCACTATAATACATATTTACAATAAAAAATCAATCTTTTTCAGTGAATAATCAGATTGAGGAAGTTTGTAGCTATTCACAGTGACATGTATAAATAAATTGGTGTGAGTTTGACTTTTTCTTTCCTATCTACATTCTTCTCAAGCACTTAGCTGTACTCAGAAAGCAATTTCAAATGTTCAGAACTACTTATGGAAGAAAAGAAAGTTGCCTAGGGTGACAATGTATTAAAGGAAGGCATTTGTAAGAAAGAAAGAAAGAAAGAAAGAAAGAAAGAAAGACCCTTGTCCTCAAAGAAAGACCCTTGTCCCCAAAGGGGTCATTAGAGGACGCCTGAAATCTGGTGAAGGGGAGCCTATAAACCTTGGACCACATCACCTTGGCCACAAAAAGGACATTTTCTGCTTGCAAAGAATACACAAGCCAAAAGCACTGACTTTTACCACTGCAAACTAGGCTTCAAAAACTATTTTCTATAACTAGATCTAGTACATTGTTTATATTAGCTCTATTGCTATAAGCAGTTAACAATGTTTTACGTTAAAAAACAACAGAAGATTTGCCTCTACAGCCATTTAAAAAGTAGCAAATGGTATATTTTTCTGAATTCCACATACAGTATCTGCCTATACCAGATTTTGAGCCATTATCCATGTAATTCAGATTTGCCAATAGTTAACATCTTTGACATGGTCTCCCATAAAAGAAGGATGTAAGTATGGTGTTCGGTGCCCTAATGCCCTTTTCTACACTCACTTTACCCATTATTTCTTCTTCACCCACAGAATTAAACATTGCTTATATGACACCATGACAGGTAAAAAACAAAATTGCAGTTCTAGAAATGAGACTCAAGAACATTTTTGAACTTGTTTGTATAAGGTATGCATGATCCCTTACTTTCATTGATCCCCACCAGACGACTTTTAGCTTCAGCTGACTGATGATTTAATCATTTTTTTTTTTAGCTCTAATTACCAGACGAGTTTGAGCTTATCTTCCTTCTCCTCAGTGTCTTCGCACTAAGGGGCTGATTCAGAAATGCACTTACGCTTTTTTTAGGTGCAAGTGTACAGCTCAGCTAAACCATTTTTTAAAGTAAGGGGCTTAATTCATGAAAAAAAATTTGCATGCAGGGAAAATACATTACTTTTACACATTGAACTAAAATACTGCATAGCTTTATGTTTATTCTATAAAACAGAGTTCAGGTAAGAAACTTCACCTCCCTATTTTAATTCTGGTTTTACAATTGAAATCTGCCTCCCCTTGCATTTCAACATGGTATTGCTCAGGTCTATACTTGCACTTAGAAAAAGGTGTAAGTGCAACTCTGAATCAGCCCCTAAATGGTCAATTGCAATAACTCTGTTCTAAAATCCAAATATATCAGTTCCTTGGTGAGCATAGCTGCTATATGTAAGAACTTGTATAGGCTGTTTATTGGTGTTTACCAAAAGACTTCTGAATAGGTGAATATCCATTTGTGGCTATGAAACTGAGCATTTTATGATTTTGGAGTAGTGAATGAAAATAACCCAATATATTACATTTATATGAATTTCTAGTAAAAAAAAAACAGATGGCAAACTGAATATATTTAAATATTTACTGTAGAACTATCTGATTCTTCAAATAATTATGTGTTTCTCTTTTTCTTTTATTGGATTTCATTGGATTTAAATACAGTAGTATGACTGTTAAAAATGATATGCTGAAACTAAAGACAGAACCCTTTAACGTGGAAAAGAAACACGCATGCTCATTTATTGCCACATACATGTACAGTATGTACAGTCCTTTATAAATAAAAGGTTTTATTTTTTTTTATTTTTTGTAGTACTTACGTGAATTTTTGCTCCAAAAATATCCGGTTCTGAATGCAGTGTGGTCTCTTACCAGCAAGCACAATCCTTCATCTATCCTGAGCTGCGGTGACTGCTGCTGCTTCAGGAAATGATGCACAAAAGACACAGCACAACGATGATAATAATAGAAATCATCAGATCAATGTATATAGAAACACCTGCTCATATAATGACCTTTAGTTTTGGTATTTTTCCAGCATATACTATAGTTAATAGCCATATACTAGTACTGCCTTTTACTTCTATTTATATATACAGGGGAGGCTGTATATTAAATTGATTTATTTATCTACTAGTCAAAGGCCCCCCAAAATGTTGGGAAATAATATTCTTCATCACGTCTCTCCAACCCCCCCAGTATTCCCCATAATGGGCCTGATCCAGAACTACGCTGGCTGGCATTAAGACGCCAGCCAGCAGCGTAAGATCGGCTTAAAAGCCGATCTACGCATGCGCCGGACGGATGTTGCCGAGTTGGAGGGGGCGTCCCCCAGCGTTACTACGTTCATGTTAGTGTAGGTGGGCGGGGGGAGGGGTTAGCGTCTAAACGCTCCTGTGCGAGCGTATTTTCCC
>WWET01003780.1:88869-98912 GCA_011038615.1 Limnodynastes dumerilii | reverse complement strand
TGAGTTATTTTACATATTTTTGCAATTATTTTGAGGAACATTTTGTACATATTTTATTCAGTCCCCAAATTATTTTATTAAATATGCCTCCTGCCATATGGTATCGTACCTGGTTAAAGTACGGCTGCTACCTCCTTACAACCATTCCAAGTCACTGTAGGTACCACATGGGACTAGTATCATAGGTTTAGAAGCCCTTATCTAGAGAATCCAATTAGTTGCTATGGGCAACAACTCCATTTTTTTTTAAAAATCTTTAGTGAAATCAATCACACTGATCATTTAGAACTGGATTCAGACCCCCGTATGTGCAGGGGTCTGTCCGTCTGCACGAGAGAGAGGAGTGAACCCCCCCTGTCACTTCCCTCTCTCGTTCTTTAATAGTGTGACTTGCGCTGCAATAAGGCAGCCTTAAGTCACAATTGGGGATTAGCAGTCAGTCCGACCACTGATCCGCAAGTAAATGGGTGTTACCACCAACACTGTAAGTTTTACATGCTTCCCCTGCCCACCTTTGCAGGCGGAGGGTAAGCACACTTAGTTTCGTATGATGGAAGTTACGTTATAAAAAATAGCGTAACATCTGGAGGACGCATGCGCCCTCCAGTCCATAAAGCCCACTTACGCACTTTGTGTGCTTAAGTGGGCTCTCGTTACTAACTGTGGATCCCGTCCTTAGTCATGAGGTCTTAGGACTGGATCAAGACTTCTGATGCTATATCCCAGTTGAATCTAGGCTACTGTGCTGGCAAGGGGGGCCACTCTCCTAACTCACACAGACTTACGCCTCCTGACCCCTACATTTGAGTTTCCACGCCATCCTCACATAATATGGGGACTGCACGGAAGTCTACATGGTCTATCCTGGGAATGCATTGATTGCACATACGCTGTGAAAAGCTTTCTTTTTGGAAGTCTGGATTCAGTCCTAACTTATTCATTCAGTAAAAGCAGAATGTTTTGCTTTCTAAGGCTGTCTCCACTGTGTATAGACATGAAAACTACAGCATGAGGAAACGTTCTTTAAGTTTAAGCTAAAAGCAGTGGTGTTGTAAAGCTTATTGGAAATCAGGTACCATCTACTGTGTATAATTTTTTCCTGTTGTTCTTCAGTCTTTACTTAGGAGCTGTTAATAAGCTGTTGGCTGTATCAGTGTGGAAATAGTGATTGCCATAGCGGCAACTATATCCCAAATAAAATAAGCAGTCTTGTGAACGCTGAGCCTTATCCAGTGGCACCTCCCCTCCCCATACATGCACATTTGTGCAGACTGAACTAGGTCTGTGCAGAATACATATGAAATACACCTAGTGCTTGATAAAGAGTTACATCTACTGTAGGGCTTATTCATGACAACTCACCCCATAGGGTGATAAGTATCTAACTCACTCAGGTGCCTGGTCAGAGGAAGACCCAAAAGAAATCTCCATCATATACACAGCCAGGGACCGGCACTCAGAGATGACCACAGGCACTTTCTCCCTTTATTGGCCCACAAAAAGCACTAGCTAATACATTAGACTTGTGTCCAGTTCACAAACATATACCAGTATACGGTTGCTGCTTTCAGCCTCCCTGGCAGTCCATCTGGTCTCTCCAAGAAACCTCCTGGCTCAGAGATCTTGGTAGAAATGAGAGATAACTGCTATAGTGTCTTCAGCCAATCTCTCCCCTTTTGTCCGTCTCCAACCTTCCAATCTCCCCCTCGTGTCTCCAGCAATTCAATATCAACCTTGTGTGTATCTAGCCTTGTGTGTCCTCTGAAATAATTTATATTAAATAGGCTACATTTAGGACCTAGATTTTCTGAATGAGAAGGAAATTGTCCGATTATTATATGATCACTATGAGTTACACCAATCTTAGACATTTCGGGCCATATTCAGAGATCCGTCAGCGAAAGGTTCGCAATTATACGCACAGACGTTGCAAGGCAACACCCGTGACACTCCCCTCACACGGACGGGTTGTCCTCAACTTACGAGTGCCTCGAGCACCCTTATCTTTAAGTAGCATTTCCGTGGGTATAATACTTCCATATGTGCGTATTTAACTAACCACACCCTCACCACACCCTCAAATGGCCTCCCCCCACCCACTTGCATGTATCTTTCTCTGGACAGATTACAACCACGCCCCTCCATATGTATTTCCCCAAGTGCGATTTACAAGTCCGTGCCTAATGGACTTCCATGTGTAAAATCAACGTAGATAGTGTAAATTTAGTTACTACACATGCGCAGTTCATCCGATTCTAAAACTACGCACAGAACTTCCCGCAAAAACGCTTCTTTGAATACGGCCCTTTATATGATGGTATAAAGTGAGAAAAGTCCAGGCGCAATGGACGTCAGGTTTCCTTGATGTTTTCTCTCAGATTAACCTCCAAGGCGCATCAGAGGCTTAATTGAGAATAGAAAATTGGAGCAGCAGCATACTCTTGTTTGAAGTCAAGCTTAACGGCTAAATATGACTGCATGATTAACCGTATGGTAAATATTCTGTGACAGTTGCATGTCATGTAATGGTCATGTGTATTTATCTTATAAATATTGCTCCTTGCCTGGTATGTTAATATGTTTTAAGACAATGTTGTTTGTATGCATATAGTTTTTATGTCTTTACGTTTTTGTGCATAACACTGTTAACTGATAGTTGAGACGAATCTATTTTTAAATTAGTTCAGATAGTGCATTGTAAAAGTTTAGGTTACATGACTATATGGTACCTTGTGTGACAACCCATTTACTGCATCATGTCTGGCATTTAAAATGTTTTTTAGGGGTCAAATGCTATTTCTGTTTGGAGCAAATGGAATAATGTGAACTTTAAGGCGCTCTAAAAGGACTGCCACTGCCACTAACACCTCAGAGGATCCACCTAATACCCTCTAGAATTGTTTAAATGGCTTGCGAGTCCCTGTACCAAATACTGTCATTATGAAGTAGGGACAGCCAAAAAGCAACTTTCTTTATTTCGAATGACAACAGTTTTAGATTTTTTTTTTAATGAAGGCTGCGGATGGGGGAACTTAGGGTTAGGATGCAGAGGGGGAACTTAGGGTTAGGCTGCAGGACGGAGACTTAGGTTAGGCTGCGGGGTGAGACTTATGGTTAGGCTGCGGGGGGGACTTAGGGTTAGGCTGCGGGGGGACCAGTTAGGGTTAGGGAGTGGATTGGAGTTACTTACCTTTCAGAGCACCATGTTCGGTGTTTCAGGGATCGATTGATATGCTATGCATAAGCAATCATTTGCCCAGCCAGTTTGGAACTGGCTGGGAGCGAGTGGCCCTATCAAAAGGCCAATAGGGTCTTTCGCAATGCCTAGGGCTGTTCGTAACAGAGACCCACACTTGTTTAAATGGTACAAGGAATGGTTATGTTGGGTGCCGTGGACTAGGTTTACTAAAAATTAATCAATAAGTATTTTCATTTTTAGAAAACCTAGTCTACGGCGTCCAACATAACTGTTTCTTGTGCTATTTCTATTTGGTCATTTTTTTTTATAGGGGCTGTAGTCTGAAAATGTTATACATAACTTGGCAGTAATGTTATAATTTTAAAGGCTATAGAATTCACTTTCTTGTACAGTTTGTACACTGTACACTGTATTGTACACCGTAACCGCCCAATGATATAGCAAAAGGCTTTTTTCACCCAACACTCAGGTTTGTAAAGGTGATTGAATACATTATTATCCTTCTACTATGCCAAGCTTGTGTTTGTGGATTAAGTCTTGGTTAAAAAACATTTAACTGTGTAAGCGTCACTTTTCTTCCTTTTTTGTGTTCTGAGCTAGGATGACATTTAGTTCTCCTCTGAAGTTGAAGAGTTATACATTTTCATACATTTCTTGTGAGAGTGTCTTTTTATGGCTTCTCTTATCTAACTTATCTGTGTTGTGAAGGTGTGCATTTTGACCACTTGTTCTTTTTCTGTGATAGGAAGGAAGTATAACTTGAAGTTCTAATCATCTGCAGTGAATGAAGTATATAATGAAAATATCCTACAGGAGCAGTTAAAAGGCTGAAAGAAAAATTAAGTACAGGTAATGGAATTTATATTAAAATGTAATAAAGCAGACTGTTCCAGTGGCACATCTAGGGGGGTTTCTTGTTTCCCAGAACCCCTCCCCCCCCCCCACTCTGTTAAAACAACAAGAAATAAAAAGCCTCAGAGAATGAGTTATACCATTGTTTACTGAATCCCAGACTTTGCCTTACAAAGAACTAGCAGAAGAGAGAGATATGCTATGGATCAAAGATGTGTGAGAAATTAATCAACCTAATTTAATATATTCTTTGTAAATGGGTGTCAGTGGTGCACTCAGGGGGATGTCCATTGCCAAGAAACCTCGCCCCTTCCCCACACACACACACATTGAAAATGTAAAAAAAAATGTGGAAAAATTGGCAAATCTTCTCGGAAAGGGGCGTGGCTTTGCAGCCACATGGGGCAGACTGACATAGAGGAGGATGGTCCTGGCCTGTGCAGCAATAGGGAAACGTGTGGGATGGTGAATGGCCACAACAGGTTCAACAGTGCTAATGCACTGACACAAGCTCTGGTCCACTGTATAATGTGCTCTACTATTGCTATTGCTATTAGATCTGTACCTTCAATAAAACTACCATTTAATATGTAAAAAAAAGTCACTTATAAAACCCCTAAAAATATTAAAAACAAGACTTGTTACAGCCAATAACCAAAGTATTTCCTTACGGTAGAATTTTTATTGTTTTCAAATCTACATTATAAACTTCCTGCTTTCACAGAGAACGTTACTTGATGTCTCAGATGTCTTGGTAGTTAGATAGTATGACCGTGTTATAGGTTTTATTTTTAAAAGTGCATCATATTAAGTAGCTCTTGACAATTTTAAACAGTCTTCACATCAACCTCATTTATTTCCGACATACACACGCACACTCACTCACGCTTGGACGGGGCGGGGCTTATTTTTCCTGTTTTCGGGCTGTGATTTGCAACAGACCAATGGCAGTTGAATGGCAACAATTGCCGGCAGTCTGCATTTTCTTCAGTTGCTGTGATCCACCGACAGGATAGAACCTGCATCTTAGCCCTACCCTTAACTATCTCCTAATTCTCTGTTTCCCATAGCCTAACCCTAACCTCCATCTTCTTGAGCCCTAACCTTCCAGATCCTGAAGCCTAACCCTAACCTTCCCTTTAAGCCCTAACCTTTCCTTCTTAAAGCCTAAACCTAACCCTCCCTTCTTAAGCCCAAACCGTAACCTGGCCCAGCTGCAGCCTGTCTCTATTAGCATTTTGCAATTCAGCTGCTGGTTGTATCATTGTCGGAATTTGGCTGGTCAGACCGGCAACCACAACTTTGGATCGTCATGACTCATTGCACTGTGTGTATTCAGCATAACGGTCTGGGGACAACTTCTTCTTGGATAATCTGTTAAAGTTGAAAATACTGAGTAACTGGTGTCTGATCTCAAGAATGATTGCAAATACGGCCCATTATTTTTTAAAGAAGATTTGCAGTTAACTGCAGCTTAATGACTAGTTTGCATTCAAAAAAACATTTGTATTAATTACAAAGCATCTATCAATAAGTATTGCTGTTCTAGTGCATCTGAGTTCATAAGCTTAAGTGACTTCAGTTTTTTTGGCTCTGAGAATAAAAGAATTTAATCATTATTTATACAAGGCATGTGGAAAGTAAGGTCAAGAGAGTTGCTTGCATCAGATATGGCAGTAACACAAGTTCAATAGCTGTCTGCCAAAGCCTCCCACTTCTTTAAGAAAAAAGGGTGCAACCCTTTGAGATCAGTGATTATGTAACATGCCTTATAGAAAATAATAAAGCAGCAACTGGGTTAAAAACTATTTGTACTGAAAATTAAAAAAAAGTCTTCATTTCTTCTCCTGACTCCCAGAGTAAAGCATATCAAATACTCAGAATTTCATGTACTGATGTGTACAGTGTGGGTTTGGTATACAGCTGCTAGTCATTTTATAATTACCTCGACAGCGTTAATATAATGACAACATTAAGGTCTTCAGTATTATACTGACTTTAGTGTTTACAAAAAATACACAAAACTAACATTACTATTACCCTAACCCTCCCATCACTGCAGCCTCACCTTAACCCTTCTTTCACCGGAGCCTATCCCAACTGTTTCCATACCACAGCCTAAGCTTAACCACTCTTTTACAACAGTCTAACCTTAACCCTCCCCTTACAGTAACCTAACCTTAACATGAGAACCAGATACACATGGTGTGTTGGTCCCGAAATGCAGAATGTTCAGTAACCTTTTACGTGCAATCCTGCATTTCACATGCTGGAGATGCTGTGTTTACTATATCTTGTAACCTGGTTTGGATAACATCACAGGTTTTATTGCAAAATGTGCAGATCGCTTTTTCAAACAGTTCCATGTTAGCTTTAAGTGCCGCTCTTACTTCCGACATATGCTATTTAGCTCATTCAAATCGAGCTTCACGTTGTTCTGGTGTTTAAGCAGTTCTTACTTCTGACATATGCTGTGTGCGGGGCTCAGTGACAGACATACGACGCAAGGTGTGAGGCACGCGAGGCTCGATCACTGGTAATCGGCTTAATGCGGTAAGGAAAGCGATGCTGTCTTCTAGTAAGCTCTCCCACTCTCCACTATCTCAGCGTGTTATCTATCCTTAATCACTCTGTCTCTCTGACTCTCTTCACTCTCTTTCTGCAAGAAACTCCCTCTGGATGTCTCTCTCTTCCTAATACCGCTTTCACATCACCATCCTGCAATAACTCCAGAACCCTGGTTATTGCAGGGTGATTAGCAGTAAAAAAAAAAACAAAGAAAAAAAACCCTTAAACCGCTGCAGGGTATGCTGGGGAAATTCCTGGTCCTGGTTTTGCCCTAGTGTGAATGGCTGCCCATGGCTCTGGAAGAGAGGTTTGTTTACTGTTGCAATAGCAATAAACAAATCCCTCCAATCCGGTGTGTTAGGTGAGACCCAGGTTGAAAAACCCAGGTCGGCACCTTTCACACCACAGTTGGACACTGGAAAACTTCTCTCTTCTCCCATGTCTGAGTCATTAGACCCAGGACCTTGACCCCGGTACCTTTCACATCACCACCAAACCCAAGTTGTTGGAGCCTTGACCCTAGTCAAAGGCCAACAACCTGGGTTTTTAGTGGTTATGTGAAAGGGGTGTTAGTCTCCAATCTGCCGCACCTCCTTCCTACTGCACACAGAGCGACGTAGTTCTCTACCAGATTAGGAGCATGCGCTACATACTCTACACACTACATGTGCTACATTTTGCTGTTTCTTGTTCTGCTTTCCTGACTCCATCATCAGATAGGTGATATGAAAATATAGTATTGTCATCGGAACTACGTATGTCTGCAAAATTTCAAGTCGATTGAATATTTGGAAGTAGGTCAAAATAAGCTTACAAGATTTCACTCTAACAAACTAACTTACTAGTGATGTAAAAAAAAAGTGCAGATGATTCTCTAAATAGCTGTAAAATCTGTGCATATATACATAGTAAGGATAGATAGATAGATAGATAGATAGATAGATAGATAGATAGATGATAGATAGATAGATAGATAGATAGATAGATAGATAGATAGATAGATAGATAGATAGATACGAATATAGAACCACAGAGAAGAGAGTTGCAAGATAATGTTTAATTTAAAAGACACATATAAAAGAAATCAATGCTGTAGCCCAAATGGTTCTCACACCTGAGAGTCAAGGAGATAAAGTATCAGTATACGAAAATCAGTGTGGTAATCAGCAATCACAAACCCAGTGTCCTGGAGATATGCAAGTGATGCCGGCGGCGGCTCATCTCAGCAAGTTTGGAAAGACTCAAGTCCCACATCTAAGCATTTCGTCACCGGGTGTGACTTCATCACTTGCAGATCTCCAGGATGCTTGGTTTGTGATTGCCATTTACCTCACTGCTTGTCGTATACTGACACATTATCTCCTTGACTCTCGGGTGTGAAAGCCATTTGGGATATGTGCTTTTAAATAAAACCATGGAGCACCCCCTTTTCTTCTCTATTGTTCTAGATATTGTGTAGACCATACAAAGAGGAGTCCATTACCAAGTGAAGACACGGTCTACAAAAGATCTGGTGTTTGAAATTTAACCCACGATTTCGGCCAATTAGTGGAAATTGGCTGCACTACAAGTTTTTATATGTAAAAAATACTTATGGACTGTAACCTAGTCTGATTAAATGAGCACACCTTACTTTGGACACTATGGACCAGATCCAGATAGAAAGCATGCGGGAGTCTGTCTGGGAGTGAACTCCCCCTTTCTCTCCCCTCTTTTGTGCAGATAATTGTGTGACTGCCGCTATAGGGCAGCCTTAAATCACCTGAGCGGATCAGCAGCCTATCTAACCACTGATCCGCTCATATATACCCAATCCCTCCCATACTGTCTCATTTAACTGCTTTCCTCGCCCACCTTGGCTGGCAGAGGGGAAGCACAGCCCATGCGCCCTCCAGACAAATCAACCCACTTACGCACCTTGGGCTGGATCCAGAATTCGTTAAGTGCTTGAACTTAGTTACTCCTGGGCTAAACCGTGTTGATTTCAGGGGGAGTCAAGTTAATTGTATTCTTTGCATGCAGGGATATATCTTTGAATTGCTTACTGCACACAGATACTGACCAGCTTTACTATCACACTGTTATTTAGACCTGGGATAGGAAACATCACCGCTCAACTCTAATACTGTTTGCAACAGATAAAAAGGACTCCCCTGCAATCAACATGGTTTAGCCCAGGAGTAACTAAGTTCAAGCACTTAACTAGGTCTGGATCCAGCCCCTTGTTTGCGTAAGTGGGCTATCAGGAGTAACTCTGGATCCGGCCCTATGTGTATATGTAATTTTAATTTGACTTATTTGATGGATCCCATTCTTATTTTTTGCCTAAGGCGCTTCCATCACACGCTTAGGGTCACACTGTTCAGCAGCAGTGCACAGAGTTCTGGATCCAGACTTCCAACACCAGATTTTTATTAAAATATCTTGTATCATTATCATTATAATAATGGTCTTGATCCAAACTTCTGATGCCGTTGCATTTAGACAACAATGGATCCTCATTGGATCCAAGCTTCCGTGCAGGGATAATGTAAACTAGAAGCAATTATATTTCTGAGGAAATATTTCTAAAGGAAATATATGTTTCAGTGCATGAAGTCATATTATACCTGCAGAGCAAGACATGTTTCTTACATCTGAAACTGATAACGCCTGTGATGTGACACATAATTGCAGGGATATTTCATAATAGTGTATATTCTGCTGACTATATGTTACAGTCTTATTACATCAGTGTTTAACAACTATTCTCTCTCATTGTTGCTGATGCATTACAAAAATTCCACCAATGTGCTACAAAGTCAACTAGGATTTTACTATAATTTTTTTTTTACCCTGGATACAAATACAACATAAGGTCACTATTTACTTACATCCTTAATGGTACTGTTATCTCGGAAGTGTTGGATAACTATTAACTAATTCAGCACAGTATGTTCCATATTTGCTGGCCAGTCTCCTGAGAGCAGACATCTTAAGCTGGCCACACACTAGAGTGATTATTGATGCATTTGTATCAAAATGATGGACAGGTATGAATGGTTTATGCCGCTCTGTTTATGAAGTCCCCCTTCATGCACCTATCATTAGTGCACCCAGAATCAGGGCCGGCGGAACATGGTAAGCGGGATAAGCGAGGAAGGGGTGCGCCAAGCTCCCCTCCGCTACTATCGGATGCGGTGCTATGGATTCCAGCGTGCAGCTCATACAGGAGGTTCCTGTATGAGCGGCTGATGTCAACTGCTCTGTTGTAACTGCCTCAGGCACTCATACAATAACTTCCGCTATGAGCTGCCTGCCGTAGGAGGATAGCGCCGTGCAGGAAGACTCCAGGTAAGTATAAAAACTATTTGGGGGCTGGTGTCATATTATGGGAATACAAGGGGGGAGGGGATGGTGACACATGAGCTGGTGGCATATGATG
>WWET01003780.1:71755-88562 GCA_011038615.1 Limnodynastes dumerilii | reverse complement strand
CATGTTGAAAGTATTGGGGGGGGGGCTGGAAACACATGATGAGAGAAGGGCGCAAATTTATTTTTTGCAGGGGGGCGCCAGACATGCTAGCACCGGCCCTGCCCAGAATTCCGTGAAGTAGATAGAAAGGTACAAGGTGGTATAGCCTTAGTGTTTTAGACAGGGCCAGCGCGATACACTCCGTGTGGGGATGCGGTGCATCCAGGCGCCATGCTAGATAGGCTCATCCCCCTGCTACTCAGAGCTGACAATTAGCCAGATCTGTGACAACTATGAGAGCCAGCGCCAGTCCCCAATACAGCAACGCCAGCCAGTGCTGTTGATAGATGCTAGATCCAAGTGGGCTAAAGGACCTCTGCTGATGTCTAGCCCATATGACCAGCCACCTGATCAGAGGGAGTAGTCAGTGTTTCCACCGTTTTCCTGTTCTGGGCACAGCATTGTGATTATAATATTTATAAAAGTAAATTTATTTTTTGCAGGGGGGCGTCAGACATGCTAGCATCGGCCCTGGTGCTGCATCTGTTAGCTGCATCATTCACATAAACAGTATTAGTTAAACAAGGGACCCAGACCTCCAACATGACCCCTTCCATTAGGTACACAATACTCCACTCCTGAGCTTCCAACTGTCATTCACCTGGTTTTAATGAATTAACTGATATTTTAAAAAAACATTTAGCATGTTAACAAAGGTGGTTACCATAGCAACTGACAGTTGGAAGCTCAGGAACAGAGCATGTTGTACCTAATGGAATGGGTTGTGTTGGAGGGTCTGGGGACCTGTAGGGCCAAATCTGTTTGGTGAATGACATGACCTAACATACATAGCTGTGTTATTCATGGACACAGATTGGGTCCCGCAGATTGGGCTCTCGGTAGGACTGTCCTGACTTGGGGGAGCAAAATGGGTGGAGTTTATGGAAATATGAGTGAGTGAGGCAGAACCAGGGCAGAGCTTATTTAAATATCCCATTTCCAGGATTCTAAATGTTAGGAGGTATGTGTAAACCATGCCTCCATGTTTATGTCGCTATTTTTTTTAAAGCAACACACTGCATAAAAATCAGGGCCATTTGCATGTTTTGGGGCCCCCAGACAAAGACTAGCCAGTCTGCCCCTGAACACCTTGTATTAATTTGACCCTTTAGGGCAGTAGCACCATTAGTATACAAACGTGATTTGGAAAGCCTACATTTTGTACAGTAATTATATCAGTAGTTTTATTTTATAAGGAATGTAAAGAGGAATATAACAATCTCACGCACATCTGTATATTTTTTTTATTTGTAACCTGTAAGAAAAATATATACGCAATCTTCTAGTTAAAGGGAGGGTCGCGTCCTCCTTATAAGTACAGGCACAGCATTGCCCTTTAACAATGCCTTCACCTCTGCCCAAGTTCTCTTCTCATGACGTCATCCCAGGAACCGCCCTCATTCCGCTGGCTCGTCCACAGCTACAGTCTCAGAGCTCCAGTCCGACAGGCCACGGAAATGGGCGGGATTAGGACCGTACCAACACCAGCACTATTTATAAATCAGCGTAGCGCAAAATGCGCCTATTATATTAAGAAAAATGAATTTTTCAGTTCATTATTTTCTTGGGTGAAAGCCATTTCATTTCCACTAGTAGATGACTGGGCTATAAAATATACTGATTGCAGTAACAGCCCGATATTCCATCACTGATTTTACTCAACCTCCCCTATTTTGCTAGTAACTTCACCGCGGCCCTGAGTCACCTGACGAGCCAGTTGTGTGAGCTGGGGTGCAGAGATCATTGTTCTTCTTATCTGCCGTTGAAAGCTTCGTTACCGGTAAGTTGTGCTCGATAGTTCTAAATGGCCAATGTGTTTGTTCATAGAAAACTCCCGGTACGTGGTCGTTGTCAAGGAGACGCGACCCCTGTTAGTTCAGCTATGTGTAGCCGCCGGGTCCTAGAGCCGGCAGTGTGACCATCCACTGTCAGTGAGTGCCGAATGTCACCGTTCAATGACTGTGTCCGTAGCAGGGTGTAAGAGGGTGGTAGAGCAACGTTTAAATAGAATCTATTGGAAGTTATCCAACGAAGCTTTGCTGTTGTTATTATTAGTATTATTCCTCTGGGATTCTTTCGTTCATAGCTTAATGAAAACAAAATCTCATATTTAATCTCAATATCTCAATTTCTCAGAGTTGCGCTGCTATCCACACGTGTACTTGAGAAAAAGCCATATAACCCCATAAACACTTCGGTCTCTTGTAATCTGAAGGGAAAAATGGCAGAATTTTAGTGACTGTGATTAGAATTGATTTACACTTTTAAAAGGACATTTCCATAGTAAAATATGTAGATAATGATGTGCTTGTGTGCTTTACCAGATAACCGGCAGTGGCATTATTTCTGGGATTTTAATGCTTCCAAATTTTTCTCACATATATTAAGAATAATAGAAAGTGTGATTACTTACTACTTTTATACACATGCTTTAAATTGCTAATAAATTGATAACTTTTTAACAAAGGAATAGGAAAATGTTATATATATTATAGGTTAAGCCTTAAGATGCCTTGTCATGTCATGTCAAACTCACCTCTCGCCTTTTGGAGAGCTCTGTTTCTGACCTTTTGCAAATATTTAGATATACTTCGCTTGTCCAGCAGTTGAATTTCTAAGGGACACAGCGTACTCAGAAGAGTTTATGGCATAATCTATACACAGGTTACTATAATAAAAATTGCTGCGCAGTGTTTTAATATTTATTTTAGGTAGATGCTAGATCTAAGTGGGCTGAAAAACATTTGCTAAAGTCATGAAAATGAGACACATATCTATAAGTATAGTAGAAAAAAAAATTCTGATTCAACAAATTAAATGTGTGCACGTGTATATATAAATATTGAGGTGCAGTCAGGGACCAAAGTGACCACTATGTAACTACAAGGAACAAAAAAGGTTTGGCGCTTCAAACATACAATATATAACACTATGTGTCAGCACATAAATAAAAAGGAGGTTTAGTTCACAATATAGCTATATTGGGTTAAGTTCACCTGCCCAGCGTAAACCAATATAGCTATATTGTGAACTAAACCTTCTTTTTATTTTATTTATTTAACACATAGTGTTATATAATATATCTAGTATAGACTAGAACCAAGTGGCCTTTGCTTGATGGGTTTATATTATTTTGTTTGCATTCGTTCCTAAATAGGACAAAGGCCTGAGCTTTCACTGAAAAACAATATTAAATGTATAAAGAAAGTGATGCCTTATCTCCTATCTTTGTCTGTTTCTAGAGTAAAACTTTAATATTGAACATTATAACTTTATTTCCATGTTATAAACTCTTAAAATATCATTTAGAAGTTGCTATTTTAACCCTTTATTCCAAAACCTTCTCCATAGTAAATGAAATAGTTATCACCAATATCAGGGCCGGTGCTAGGGTGTTCGGCGTTCCCCTGCAAACTTTAATTTTGCACCCTTCTGTTCAACAATTTGACACCAGTGACCATCCTAGATTATAGTAAGCGCATCATACAACACAATTGTAACCACAATAAAACAACGCAAATCATAGTCACCACTATACAATAGTGTCCTAGTTTCCGCTATACATGGATATACAGCCCCTATCCTGTCTCTACAGCACCCAGTATCCACCATCAATGCTCTCCACTTCCCAGTATCCCCCATCATGTCTGTCCAGCACCCAGCATTCCCATCATGTCTGCCCAGCACCCCCATCATGTCTGTCCAGCACACAGTATTCCCATTTTTAGCCCTATTACTTAACTTTGAAGTCTTCTTCCAGCTGCTGCCTCTCCTCTGCGGCGGGCTCTGCGTTTAAATGACGCTGATGTGACCTCAGACTCCAGCGTCATTCAGGGAGTGGGAGGCGCTGTGCACTCTAGCAGAGGTGCATAGACACCGCTGTGAATCTCTGTAAGGCGCTCTCATCAGAGTGATGAGAGCATCTTACATTGTATTATAGTGGTGTCCATCATAGTGCTGGCATGCAGGGAGGGGGGGGGGGGGGGGGGGGGGGGGGGGGGGGGGGGAGCGCCTATCCAGCATGGCACCAGGATGCACTGCGCCCCCCTGCGGAGCGGGTCCCGCCGGCCCTGACCAATATTCTGGGAGAGAACGGCCCTATTGAACGGATGGGAGAGAACAGCCCTATCGAAATAGGGCTGTTTGCGATGGGGACTCACACCCTAACCCACCAGGTGGGTGTGGGTCCTTGTTGTGAATATTTTGATATTTTCTCTCAACCAATTCCAAACTCGAAAAGGCAAAACAATCAATCCCCGAAGCACCAAACATGGTGCTCCGAATGGTAAGTATCCCCAACCCGTTCCTTAATCCTTACCCTATCCCTCCCTTCTCCACAACGTGCAAAACGCTAAATGAACTTTCAGCTGTCCCTACTTCGGAAAGCCACCTATCATAGCGGGGATTGCCATTGGTGGCTTAATTCGGGCATATATGATAGCTTTGGGGTTTGCTAGTGTCTGTGTGTAGCATATGTTTATTTGTTCATTTGTTCATACTTAAATCAATCTGATAGCTGGTGAGCAGGTTTTTTCTCAAGTACCATTCCAGTCGTTCTCTGCTTTTGGCTATGATCCAGTGTGGTAGTGGTTGTAGTTTTCCTGATAGGCAGGGCTACCTTGAAGAAGCTTAGAAAAACTGGCATAAATGTGCATTCCACTGATGTCACCACCTCTTGAGTCTCTGTGATCTAGGCAGGGCTGTAACTAGGCTTGTGCGATAGGGGCAGTTAATATTTAAGGTTAAATTGGTTTGGAATTCAGGGTCTGGGGGAACCACTTTTCATTTTTGCCCCGGCGCTTAAATTTCTAGCTATAGCCTTGGATCTAGGTGTATAGTGGGGATCCCTCCATCCTGACCTGCTAATGGCCTGACCTGTTTTAGTAAGGCAACAGTTTGTGTCCTGGGTGATCCCAGGTAAAACTTATCGCCTAGCTTTGGCAAAGACCCATTGGTCCTTTGGCCTTTTCAAAGGTAAAGGTGATAAAGTGGTCGTTCACCTTAGAGAGTGAGAGAGAGCATTAACTGCTCACGTTTTGATTTGAAGGAAGTTTAACAAGATCCCATGTGCATATAAAAAAGTATATACAATACTTTATATGTGTTACATGGTAATGAGCACAGTCCTTTCCATTTACAATATGCAATGTTGCCTCAGATAATGTGACATCATATAACCACTGGGACTGACTGTAAGCATGATTCCTCATTCCTCAGGTATAACCTGTGGTTTTATTTTAATTCCTTTTTTCTATCACATTTTGTCATTTTCACTAAATCTTTTCTAAAGTAGAGGATTTACATTTTTATTAAATAAAACAAGTTTTAAAATAATCAGTAGCACTTTCCCTTTGCTTTGTTTGTCAATAACTATAGACAATAGACACAAAGTTGAATTTGTGGGAAAACATTAAGGCCACAATGTATATTACAAGAAATGAACAGTTTGCCAGTTTCCCAACCTATAATGTAAGTGATGCTGTATGTAGAACTGTTTATTAAATAGGAATCTCTTAAAAGCACTTTGAAGTAGCATTTTTTTTTATTTGAAATGTGATGTTAGGCATACATTGCTCCTGCCAACATGGCAAATAAAATCAGAAATAACCTCTGAGTCAACATATCGTAAATGGCAATGGTTTTGTACTGCTCACATGCCACTTGCGCATGTAATAATGCAATATATATTCTGTGGATGCTTTTCATGTGCTTATTCATTTTTATAAAGACACCACAACAAAATCTAGACTGATGTGATCCGCATGAATTTAAAATATATATTGATAATGGACAAGCTCCTTTGTTCCATCATTTCCATTAATTAGGATTGGATTTTGTGTATTGTGGATGCAAGTAAAAAAAAAAAATAGAAGTGCCTTAGCAGGCTTATAGGACCTGATCCTGAATCCATCCGACACCTGACTTCTGCATGTTTCATGCGGAAGTCAGACTTTTTATTTGGCACTGCGCATGCATGTGCCGATGTTATGCGACGGGTCTCCTTTAGTACAGAACTCTAAACAAGCCAATTCGTTAAATAGGCCGTTCTGGGACATTTGCATGTCTAATCCCACAAAGAGGTCAGGGATAGGATGGCTGATAAGGGTGTGTGGATGGCTGTAGGCATTTCCATGTGGATCTGCGTTCAGACGGACCCAGATCTGTGTGGAGAGCTTAAGGCAGGCTTATGAACACGTAAGTTTGGACAAGCCTGTATGCGACAGGGGAGTGATAGGATTATGTCTACAATGTGCCGTTTTCCATAAGTCAGAAGAGTCCAGGTAGGCCTAAAGGTAACGCAAGTTGGTCTGTGCAAGGGGAATGGATAGCGTAAAAGTAGATCGCTTAAAATTTGAAGCCAAAGTTACAGCAGAATGTTTTAAACATATGTGTATTTATAATTGATAGGCATAGGTGTTAATGCAGGAACATTTATTGGTCATATCCTATAGGACTTAGTTTTATTTAGTTTTTCCTTTTTGATTTTTAGTGATTGCATTATTGTCCAGTTTGCTAGCGTGAATTTACCTTGTTTGATAGATGTGGTAAGCGGACAGTAATTTTCTATAGTTGTGGCAAATTGTTATATTTTCTTGACGTTCAGACATCTGCTATAAATTGGTTCATTTCATTCATTGTGCACATAAGTGTAATATATATATATAATCTCAAAATCTACCATGATGCCAGTTGTTTGTGTTAGCTAAAAGTCAGATAAGGTTCCTGAGTTTGCTTTATAGCAGGTCTTATTTGTGAACCTGTGACTGCAATTTATGAGTATTTCTAGGTTAAAGGTGGCTAAAGGGTACCTATCCAATAAAGTAATCATAATGTGTGTTTAGAAATCCAGGTCATGAGTGTGTCAAAATCAGATCAGATAATTTTGGGTGCATTCACTCCCCTTTGGCCCTCTAAGGAGAAGAATTTACCTGGAATTAGGATTATATAGCAGTATAAGATTGAGGACAAAGGTTGCACTAGTGTTATTTGGTGCTCACTGATTATAAGAGCAGCGTTGCTTGATTTTCTGATCCAATGTTTGCTGTTCTCAGACATTCTGTGCTTTTTGCTATAATATTTAAATTAAAGATGCAGCTGTTAAAATATTATTTCTTATTTGGTTTTATTGGAAATACTCATGTTGCTATTGGATTGCTATCACCATATCATCAGAATGACAATTATTGGATCCAGTGTTATATAACAGTAGTGAATAAATTTGGCAATCGAAAGAAGCCTTACTTTCTGTACAAATAGTTTCTCTTGCATTTTTGTCACAGTTGAACATAAAGAACTTGCTCGTAAACATAGAACATTACATATAACGTAGTTAAACTAATTTGGTATACTTCATTTAAGCTCATAGGTTTTTTTTTTTGTTGTTTTTTTTTACTTTTATTTATAATGTTAAAGCTTCAGATGCTATTGTTTCTGTTATCCATTGCATAGATAACACTAGATACACTGGAGGTTTGCAGATTTTTTTTTTTGTAAACGGCAATAAAACCTTCCAAAAAACGCTAGGGTCCAAATTATCGCATCTTTTGGAATTCCAGAATGATAATTGGACCCTAGCTGTGATTTTTGGAAGTACTTAGTGCTCTGCCCTCTCTCCCTCTATGTAAAATGAGGGCTCAGTCTGTTCAGCAGTATGCATTGCCGCTGACCCCCAATATACACCAAGCCATGTTGCATAGCGCCATCTGAGACACTGGTAGTTCCACCACTGATTAGATCCATAAATATACAAGGCACTGCATATCCTCTCACACTATCCTTTTTCTCCATTCTAAATCTTTTGCAGCCAACCAATAAGCTGGCTGCATGGGTCTCCTGTCAAGATTGACAGGAGACCCAGCTAATCAGAGAGAGACTGCTGGCTGTAGATTATCGCCCCCAGCCTCATCTAGTGTATGGTGCCAATATCGGGACATTTCCCCAGGGGAAAATAGTCCCGTTTATCGGCAGCCACACGCTGGGAGCGATAATCGCTCTAGTGTGTGGCCAGCTTAAGTGTTGCAGTTTAACACATTTTATGCTTACCCATGAACTTTGAATTTTCTGACACTCTTGGCCACTGAGCCAAGCAAAGGTAGCCTACTCCTATAGTTGACTTTAGCCATATGTAATATGGCTGATTTGATATATGTTCTTGTAGTAAGTCTTTGCTCATAAATGATGTCTGTCTTCGCTGTGATATTGCTGAGTAACGATTGCCTAATCTAATCTTTTCTCTTTAAAATTTACCAGAAAATGGTCTTGCAGGCTGTGTGGTCATGCGGTTTCCTTCCTTGTTTTTATTTTGAAGATGTAGCATGACTCAGTAGTATATGTACACCGACTCTTACTTTAAAGGCAGAGATAGACATGCTGATGATGGGACGGGGCGAGGGAAGTCCCGTTACGATTAGGTATGCGGCCGTAAGGGAAGTTAGGGAAGGAATCTGCACTCCCTGCTCCGAGAACGGACTTACAGACCTCGGGCAGCCGTAAGGTGCTCATAGGTCTGGATCCAGCCCAATGACTTCAAATGGGTTATGGTCTTCATAGTGTCATAGTAAGTAATTCGGCAATGATACAGCTGACACCATAAAATCGCTCTCATTGTGGAAATCGTTAAAACAAGTAAAACAAAAAAAAAAGTTCTTAAATTCTTAATGTGTATATGCTCTGTCTGCAGTCCTTCAGTTCACCCTGTCAGCACTCACATACTTTTCCCTCATTGTATTGTATTGTAGTAGAAGAACATATAATCAGTCCTTAAGATAGAGTAGCATAGAAGGACATGTCAAAACCAATATTCCTCTGAAATTGGGAGATCACAACCCCATTTTTGAAGCTATCACCTCAGCACCCTTTGCCTAACCTAATATGATTGGCCCAGCGGCATGGATATGGATGTGGAAGCGTTTATGGACCATTTTGTAGCCATTTTGGTTCATGGTACATGCAATAACATGGTAAATGATAATCAGTCCTGTCAGCTGATAACAGACTAATTGCTCCAGTTATCATATAGCGCGCAGCCAGCTTTATACTTTGGTAAATATTTGGTAATTTCTGGCCAATTTGATCTACGCCTGTTAACTTTGCTACTCTAATACATAATGTTCTCTCTAGAACTGAACTATGAACTTAGGACTGTGGTTGAATGAAGAGTTTACCTTGAACTTGAGCACACTTTGTTCTTGATAGTTTCACAAGACTGTTTCGCAATCTGACAAATGATTTGGCTGCTTCCATAACTTTTATTTTTTCAGTTTTGATATGACAAATGCAACTACGTGCTTTACAACTAAGGTTATTCTTTCTAAATGCTTCTGCCTGTCTTCAATCTTTCCAACTAGTTAACAAAGACTTTTATTTCTATGTATAGCCTTTACTTGTATGCTGTAGTAACCTCCTCCCTCTCTGAGTCAACGATTGATATGTTGAAAGGTGTCCGTTTGACCTGGCAAGGCACAATAGTGTTTGTTTTTTCTCCTGGACAACAATATGGGGATTTATAGAAAATGTAATCAGATGCATAAGATATTGATTTGGTATGCTTGTAAAGAATCCTAACAATATTGCTCCATTATATGTTTTGTTGATGCTCACATTTTAGTTGTTTTCTGGTGTTCCTCTTATCCTTTATGAGCAGCCTAGAACCCTCCCATTTTCTGATCACCTGGATTCCAAAACCACGCTACATTTTGTTTACCACATTATAGAAGGATCCTCTGCTCAGTCTCCCCAACCATTTCTCTCATCAACCTGACTCCTCACCGCTACACCTTTTTTTCCCTCACATCCCCTTCATCCTTTTTTTTTTTTTTTTTTTTTTTTTCCCCTTCTCCTTTTTTTTTTTTTTTTTTTTTTTTCTCTTTATTTTTTCCCTTTTTGTTTTTTTTTTTCTCTTGTATTATCAGAATTATACCCCCCACAAAATTGTATTACTTGCAAAAGTTTTGACTCCTTTACAATGTGGGTGCATAAAACCCCCTTTTACATTGGTTGCAGATGTAGTACCTTCATATAGGGAACCCATTTTGCTAAAACTGCTGCTCCACAATAGAGCAGTTTATTTTAATAAGCCATACTTTTCCCTAAATGCAGCTTGAGAACCAGATTGTCTTGTTACTTTAGCTTTTCAATATTATGTACACATCCTAATGTTTGTAATCTAATACCGCTTCCACATTACCACAGCGCAATAAACAGGGTTTTTACAGGTGATTTAGCGGTTAAAAAACACGTTTTAAGTCCTGCTCTGACTCAGGGAAATTCCTATGTCCGAGCCTTTCACACAGCAGGGTTGACCTGGGAACTTCCGGGATGTGGGTCTGCTCTGACAGTGTGAGGGGGCGGTGCGCGGCTCCTTTGGAGGGATTTGTGTACTATTGCCATAGCAATCCCTTCAATCAGTTTTGTTTAGGTGAGATCCGAGATGTTTTCACATTGCACCCCTTCACAGGTCGGACCTGGGAAAAACCCTACTTTTTCCTATGTCTAATTCCTGGGTCATTAGAGGAACCTTTCACATCACCACCAAAAACCTTGGTTTTAGTGGTAATGTGAAAGGGGTTTAAAAATATTATGAGAAATCAGAGAATTTTTGTTGTGTTTTATAAAACGTATAAATATCTTTGTTTGTGTTTTTCATTTGTATGCATATGCCGTTTATAATTATTATCAATAATATTGTACTTCTCCCTTTTTTCTTTTCCAGAATCTGAAAAAGAAATGGGTGACACCTGTGTGAATGAAGACTTGTGTCGCTCAGAGGAGGGCAGTAACTCTCCTGAGGAGGCAATGTTTAGTATGGCTGACATGTTCCTGGTATCTCTCATCGTTGGCCTGCTGACCTACTGGTTTTTCTTCCGGAAAAAGAAAGAGGAGACGGTTGAATTTACTAAAATTCAAACACCAGTGTAAGATATTACTTTTACCCATCCTTCTGAAACTTAAATTTCACAATATATAAATTTAATGTACCAGAATAAATGCAGTATTTTGTTTGTAACGAGATGTAAGAAAATGACACATTTATTTACTCTATATTAGGTATTTACTTTGTTATATATGGAGTATACATGTCACTATGAAAAAAAAAAAGGCAGTAACGTAAAGACTAATCCAGACTGGGCTATGACTATCCAAAGCCAGATGTCCGCTATATCTAGCTTTCTGTGCGTGGATAGACTTATGAACCATGGGTCCTACTTCAAAATGGGGACAATGCAGAAGACTGGATAATGCGTAAGGAGAGAAAAATGCCATTGCTGTATTGTTAAATACTGCCCTCCCTCCAACCTTGTGGACACATTGTACGCCTACTGCCCCAACTTTGGAAACCCTTCCATAACGGAAGTCTGGATCAGGAGGATCCAAATCCATACAGAGGGGTGTATTCAGAGAACCGTTTTTGCGGGAGTTCCGTGCGTATTTTTAGGATCGGATTAACTGTGCATGCGTAGTAACTAAATTTACGCTATCTACCTTTTACACCAGGAAGACCCTTAGGCACGGACTTGTGAATCGCATTTGGAAAAATACGTACGGAGGGGCGTGGTTGTAATCCGTCTGGAGAAAGATACGTGAAAGTGGGTGGGGGGGCATTTAAATGACCATTTGAGGGCGAGGTTATTTATATACGCACGTACGGAAGTATTATACGCACGGAAATGCACACTTAAATATAAGGGTGCTCGAGGCACTCGTAAGTCGAGGACAACCCGTCTGTGTGAGGGGAGCGTCACGGCTGTTGCCTTGCAACGTCCGTGCGTATAATTGCGAACCTTTCACTGATGGATCTCTGAATACAGCACAGAAAGAGCAGGGTGTGTGTTTGCATGCACACTTTTCACATGCTAAAGCTTTCTGCACCTTGCAAGTGGAAAATTACCGATTTGCGCAAATCTGGATCCAGTCCATAGTGTCAGATTATTTATTTCCAGCTGTGCTTACTTTTTGTGCATACAATTGACCCTGTTACCTTGATAATATGACACTAGTTATTTACTTCATTTGGCTTGTGATTTAAAAAAAAATTTAATAAAAAAAAAAAATACAAAACTTATTTTGATAATATATAATATAACCTATAAAACAAATTAAATACTGATCAACATAATGGGGCTGATCCAAAGCTGTAATTACACCATTTTTTTTTTAGGTGCAAGGGTAGACCTGAGCAATTTTAAACTGCAAGGAGGCAGATATAGTGTAAATTTTTAAATCCGGATTAGGTTCAAGAGGTGTTGTTTCTTAGTTCAACAATATTGTGTATGTTAAACCTAAATCTAGTAGGATAGGTGGTGTGACCACATCACAGCTGTTATACTATACTATATTATACATATGTTTTATTAGGGGCATGCTTATATCTTTGAGGAGTTTACATAGTAAATTTCAACCTCTAAAGTTCGCTATATGCTAAAGCTATTATTCAATTAATTCGATTACCGGATGATCAGACCAAAAATCACTGTAATGTATGGCCAGGATGTTTTCCTTACAGCTCCATATAGAGTACTAATGTATAGTATGGGCGTGACAATGGAGTTACGAGAGATTCACAGGCAGGATTGCCTTGCGTAGCAAAACATACGTGCGGGAAAAATTAAGGTAGCCCATGACCACTCGTGAGTTGCTAAAGCCCGTCATACTATCAGAAAGTCTGTGTCCATACAAACTTCACACAGCCACCAGCTGCTGAGTAATGTTGATAAAGGCACATGTGCGAGCAATTAACTCAAATAATGCTGACTTTAGTTAAGCAATTAACTTTATTCAACCAAATTTTTGTAAAAATTTTTTGACAATTTTCACTTTTAAAAAATGGGTAATTTACATTAATTAAATAAAAAAAAAAACCTCATGCTGGTATTGTTTGTAACACATTATAATTTTTAATTATTATAGCATACATTTTGAGGTGTCTAATTATTTATATCCCAAAACCAAAAGGAAATTTTTATAATAAGCAAAATGAAAAAAAAAAATCTGTGATGAAAAACTAATGGCTGAATCTCTACTTAAAAAAGTACCCAAATTTACGCATGATTCCAGGACCATGTACTAGGTACTTTCCTATTTCTATGAGTGTGTGGATGTGGTTAGCAGCTGCCGCTCCTATCCTTGCATCGCACTTGCGTATAATTATGATGCATATTTTTAGGCACGCACACAATTTCAATCCTAAGTGTGAATCAGCTCCCAGATCTTTAAGCGTGTCTAAATATATTTGGACTGAAGCTGCCAACGTCTCCTAGTTTGTGGCCATTATCCAGTTATTGGACCTGTACCTTCACCTTCTGGAGTGAAGAGTTTCCCCATCACTCCATAATTATCGGCAAGTACAACAGTAATAAAGAAACAAAAGCTCTGCGTTCTTGTTGATAAGGGAAACTTTGGCCAGGAAATTGAGGTGTCACACACTACCTGTAGTTTTTCTTTTCTCTGTCTTCGATCCAGCCACTCAGCTACCTGTTTGAGCCTCCTGTTGCAATAGACAGAAGTCAATGCTCTCTTTAGCCACTAAGAGATGAGTGGCGCTAACCTCAGAACCTTTCTCGATTTTGAAATTGTCTTGTTTGTTGGGCCACCTCCTGATGGGGCCAATAATCTTCCTAGTGTATGGTGCTCAGCTCTTACACTTTTTTTTTTTTTCCCTTGCGCATAAATAACTCATTTGTTACCACTAGCGTCAGTAATTGATGCAAGAGGTACCTAATCAACAATGTGCTGCTGTGCAAAGTAATAATTGTATTATTCCAGCCTAGCACAGAGAATGTTCATACCTTAATGAAAACCATTGTTATGAGTTATGCATTATTGCTATTTACTCTCTTTAGTGTCAAATAATCTAATATACAAATATACATTGTGCTACCTACCTTTTTCTTTAACCTCTTTACAACTTCTGTACTGTGTTTCTGACCTGCAGTTCAGTTTAACCACTAAAGTACTTGTATTACAGAAACATGTCCACAGATCATGCTGTTGGCTATCCTTCTGAGTACAACTACATAAGATGTTTGCATAAGGGATTCCTTCTGGGTAAGGAGGCCCAGTGGGGAAGGCTCACATGTGAACTTCTGAGCAGAATGGGATAAATGTCTTACAAAAGGAGCTCATGTTACAGGATGTGGGAAAGCAAAGAAGTGTGATGTTGAGAATACTGCTGTACAGCTGCAGTGTTCAGTGTAGTCACCATTAAAGTCCCTTTTTTCTCCTTTTTCCCAATTCATGTTTATTTAGTGTTTGGGTAATGTACCCCAGGGTGATGGGTTTAAAGCAAGTCATTATTATTATATTATTACCCATTCTGGATGTATTTTTGTTAATAGGAACAAGTGTTTCTATTGCTGTGAAAAACGCTGGCGTCATGGCCAAATGTATTAATGCTCTGTTCACGCTGGAGCATTTTAAATCAGCATTTTAAAGTAGCCTATAATCCTTAAAAAACAACACATGGGATATAATTAATTGCAATGATGTGTTTCTGGGAACCCCATAGATACTATTACTACTGCATGATGGTATATTTTCTGCAACACAGCATTATGACCCTGCATTTATTATGGCCAGGTGTAATGTGTTTTCTCCATCTACAGTATAGAAACTTTCTAGGTTCATTTACTTTTGATTAACTTGGCAATCGTGTGTGATGGTAAGCTCCTCTGGGGACTATGATTTAAATGAAGGAATTTTCTCTGCAGTGCTAAATAAAGGGTAATAATGTTTCTAAAGTTCTACCTCAGTGCATAGTCCATATTACTGGTGGAAGTGGCCGCAGAGAAAATCCTATTTTAAAAATAGATACAGCTGAAAACTAACTTTTGGTTGTCTCTATTATGAAAATAGCGTTATTTAGAAGTTTGGGTAAGTTTGCTGATTGGTATACTTTGCCATTCATACATCAGAAATGCCACTGTAGACCTGTCGCACCGACTGGAGGTGAGTATGATTCTATGGGGAGTTTTAGGATTAGGGTAGGGGAAGGTGAATATTAGGGTTAGGCTGCGGGGAGGGCAGTCTTAAGGTTACGGTTGATCACCCAGCCCACGTCCTATCACAATTTACAGCACAATTATGCAAAACACTGGACTTTTTTTTTTTTTTTTTTTCAAAACACTTGATTTTTTTTTTTTTTTTTATTATTACTTAGATTTTTACACAGACTTTAACAGACTTGTTGTAAATATTTTTACAGACTTTGTAAGGTTGCTTTATGCAATAAGGAACCAAACTGAAGAGCTCACTAGTTCTAGTGTAGCATTAGTCATATAGACCTGTAAGGGTAAGAAATGTTAAAGCAAGGGACAAGTATATGTGTGTGAAGCAAGAGGGGGGGATCCTGTCTGTGATACAAAACCGTTTCCTGGGAAACCAGATGGTGGCGGAAGGAAGGGGAGTGTGGGTTTACTTGTTCCACACAGATAAAGAGCAAGAAGAGGAAGAAAGGGGGAGGAGAGGGAGCTGAGGAGCAGTGGATCTTGGGATCTTTCATTCTCCCTTCCCATTCTGTTTTTTCATTCTTGCCAGATGTGAAGGATTCTTTTGCTTTTCCCCTGCTTTTTTCCCTTGTTTTCCTGTGTTTGCTTCATGGCTTCAAGTTTATCCTCTTGAGAGACGCTTTTAAAAACAGACTTGGAGATCTGTAATCTAAATTAATGAAAGCGATTTTCTGCTTGCCTGTTGCAGCTTCAATATTTTTTTTATTCTTTTTGGTCTGATGTAGCCTAGTGTTTGAATATTCCCTGAGAATGAAAGAACATTTACACTCCCAGTTACCTGCTGCTGGGAGTTTAGTCTCTTTAAGGTATCCATAAAACCAGTGCGGTTTGACCACAGAAGAAGCTCAAAGTATAGGAAAATGGGATGCTTCAGCTCAGTCCCACAAGAGGAGGTCATTGTAGTAGGGTAAGTTGGGCTTGGAGTCAAGTCCTAAAATCTTGTGAGTTGGGGAGACCGAAATGATGTAGCTGAGAGAGTTGAAATGAAACAGACTTTCTTGGGTATTTTTTTTGTTTGTGAAGCTGTTTGAACTTGCTGCTCGTGAGAACTTAAGTCTCATGTTTCCTCTCATGGGGAGTCTCGTTCAGTCAAGCTGAATGTGAATAGTACTGTGGCTAGGCAGAAATGTATAATCTCCCATTATTACTTATTTTGCTTTTAAACTTAATTCTTAAGCTCTTCTGTTAACCTGTTAGAGTTCAGTCTCTTAGTCATTGCTACTCTTCTGTGCCAGAGGAGTTTTAGAACCTTTTTTAATGTACAAAGTAATGAAATCAAAGTTTAAAAAAATAAAATAAGATTAATACATACATTTTGTACAAAAAGAAAATATATGTACATGTGTTTCAGTGGTATAGTAATGATCTCTTCTTTGATTAGTAGCTCTATCTTTTTACAGACTATCAGATACTTATTCTCTGCTAAAATTACTAGTGCTCCAGGGCAATAGGCTTAATATTATAACATATCTTTCCTAGAAATTAAAGTAGTGGTTCCTGTTATTGTGTATTTTGTATATTGTTGCATGCCATAGAAAAGTCACAGCAGGGGCTAGATTTACTAAGCTGCAAGAAAAGGAAAAGTGGAGATGTTGCCCATAACAACCAATCAGATTATAGCACTCATTTTCCTATTGCATACTAGAGAAAGTCAGCAAGAATCTGATTGCTATCGGCAACATCTCTACTTTATTTTTTTCTGCAGCTTAGCAAACCTAGCCTGAAGTTTCTTTGTATGCAGTCCTTATCCTACTGCTGATTCCTGC
>WWET01003780.1:54243-70378 GCA_011038615.1 Limnodynastes dumerilii | reverse complement strand
TGAGAACCACAAGATCTCACACAAAATCAATCAGAGTGGATATGTCAAGTGCTGTTAAAAACCATAAAACCCCTGACAGAGAAGAATATTGTAGTTTTATGTATGGAAGATTAAATAGTTCAGAAGGAAATACTCCTAGTGAGTATAGTCGCTATTACAATGTCCAAGATCCCAAGTTCTTTTAGAAGTTGCATTTTGAGAGTGTATAAAATTTGTGTGCAAACTAATTCTTCTAAATTATACATCCAAGTTTTCAGTGGCTGATGGTGTTGTTTCAATTGAAATAGGACTTACAAGTACCAGATCAATAAAAAATATAGACTGAAAGACAATATTAGTAGTAGTATGTTGTGTAGCCGTATTCTGGCTTCACACTATCCCCAGCGCTCAGTTTTAGAAAAAACGGGTTATCAGACAGCTGCAATAAATGCAAGGGTAAAGGAAGTGTTACCCCTCAAAACAGGTACATATGGTAATTGTATACAATTGTAGTAGGTCAAAGCCAACTACTACCTTGCTGCGCTTATCTGTTTAAACCGTCTAAATACCATTCAATAATCATTAAGAATATCTGTATCGCAATAAGAGTCTCAAAGAAGATTTTTTTTCCCTTCAGCGGTGTCTGATATGTAGTTCTTTTCTTTGGTGATTAGGAGCAAAGAGATCAGAAAATATATTGCCGTGTAAAACAAGTTTTTGCTCTTTTTCACTCCAAAGTCTGTATTTACTTGATGCTAACGGTGATATCAAAATGCAGTCTGTATACAGTATGGATCGGGACAGCGGTGTTTACACTGTTCAAATGTGCACTCACTGTTCTGAAGTCTGATGCTGCAGATGATTTCTCCGTAAGGTGCTTCTGTGAATCCTTGCTCTCGGTAGTGTTGTTTCTGTATAGATGCGAATTCTCCATTCTGCTGTGATGTGATGTGATTGCTGCTTGTAGCGGCTTTGTTGGCTTTGATCCCCACGATTTCCCGGCGGAATCCTTCACCTCAGGTCCGGAGCGTCAAGGAAGATGGGTCTCAGGTGTCATCGTTGTTATCAGCAGGGGAAGACAGAGAATAGGCGCCAAATCTGGTGCAGATAAAACTTGTTTTACACAGCAATATATTTTCTGATCTCTTTGCTCCTAATCACCAATGAAAAGAACTACATATCAGACACCACTGAAGGGAAAAAAAATCTTCTTTGAGACTCTTATTGCGATACAGATATTCTTAATGATTATTGAATGGTATTTAGACGGTTTAAACAGATAAGCGCAGCAAGGTAGTAGTTGGCTTTTACCTACTACAATTGTATACTATTACCATATGTACCTGTTTTGAGGGACAGTACTTCCTTTCCCCTTGCATTTATTGCAGCTGTCTGATAACCCGTTTTTTCTGATACTGAGCGCTGGGGATAGTGTGAAGCCAGAATACGGCTACACAACCTATTACTACTATAGTTATAAAATAAGATAAGGATGTGACCATATAGTCTAGTGTGCAATGACTTTGGTGTTTCTGATATATAATTGTTTTGTGTTTTGGGTTAAGAAACAATATTGTGACAGTGACTGGCATACTGCTGGATTTTACCTACAAGGCATTCATGCCTTGCTAAAAACTGCCAGATCGTTATCTATGACACCTTGTTCCAGCTATACAACGACTGCTTGTTTTCTCTTTCAAATGTGCTAAACAAATTCCAGGTGAATAAATACAAAAGGTTGTACGATGATGTAGATGGTTTCCAATGCACAAGAACTATTTGTGCAATCAGCTTTTAGATTGCACTTTCAAAATATCTGTATAGAAAATTCAGTATCCATAATGTGTGTGTTCAAACCTGCACCAGGATCGGGAGGTTGCAAAACAATACATTTAGTGTTGTAGTTGTGTATTTCTCAATTCATTGTATGCGCAACTTGCATGCGGACACCTCAAACACACGTACTCCAGCCCTTTACTGCCGCATGCCAAAAGAAAGGTGGTGTATGTACAGATGCGTACAATAATCATTACGCATGTTTATTTACACAAATTTTCTACTCATACACAACTAAAATAGAAACCAAAAACCTGCTGCGTGCGTCCAAGGAGCTTTCTGACTTCAGCATAGGCGGGAGCAGATATCGAGGCGGATGGGAAAGAGAGCAATCTATTCCTATTACAAATCTATGCGAACTATAGTGCTGGCTTTATGGCTGGATAAAGGTTTTATATGTATGTATATTTGTTTATGTTTGTATGAAATAAGCTGATCCACAAGACTTCTCTTTTTACAATAACCTTTTTCTTTTCATTCTTGCATTGTAGGGAAAAAACATAGTTGTATTTTATGGCTCTCAAACAGGAACTGGAGAGGAATTTTCCAATCGTCTCGCAAAGGATGCTCACCGTTACGGCATGCGTGGTATGTCAGCTGACCCAGAAGAATTTGAAATGGTGAGTGAAATATGTGATGGTGGCAGTATTAATGTACCTGGGGGGGCTTGGATCCTAAATGCAGCATAATTAGCAGATCTGTCTGATTTTAAAGTTTATAAAAAAAACTGGTAACATTTGGTAGTTCATTCTAAGGTCCAGATTTACTAAGCTGCAGGTTTGGAAAAGTGGAGATGTTTCCCATAGCAACCAATCAGATTCTAGCTGACATTCTCCAGTATGTAATAGAAGAGTGAGAGTTAGAATCAGATTGGTTGCTATGGGCAACATCTTCACTTTTCTAAACTCGCAGCTTAGTAAATGTGGCCCTAAGTTTTCTTCTTGGGCAAAATGTTTACATAACAATAACATTTGCATAACAATAGCCCTAAAATATAAGATTTATTTGCAGTAAGTGGTTTTATCATCACATGGCGAAATGCTGTGATCATTAATTCAGTGGTTATGAGTATTAAGTTTAGATCCTTCCACTTAAGTTTTGCATTTGTGTAGCTGATGGATTTTAGGGAACAACTGCATATTTGCGTTTAATCAGTTACCAGAATGCCAATTCATTGTGTGCAAATACATCTGTATTCTTTTGTGTGGGTAGTTGTAAGATACTAGGCTTCGGTTTTTAAAGTAGTTGGGATGTTTTGTTTGCTTTGCTCATTCCTGAATTTAATAATGAACAGAAAGTAAAGAAACTGTTATGTTATTCCTTTTACAAATATCAATGCATTTAATTACAATATTGTTAGCCAATATTTATAATTCTATGTAGCATATGGCACTCTGTATTGTGTGCTGGCAGTTACAACTGTAGCTTGGGATTTTTTTTAAACTATATTATATGGTACATTAATTGCATTACATTATGACTCAAAATGTATGTGCCAGATAAAGTTTAGGAGCCATGTTTTTCGACAAACTATTTTATGTGGATAGTTATGCAACTACATACATTATAACATATGCATGCGTTTGTCTATATCCATAGATAGATGGATAGGTATATGTGTGTACTACTAGCTCCTAAGCCCCCATTAGCTACTCGCCCACCTCTCTCGCAATTACTTATTAAAGTCTTTTGCCTACCTTTCTTATCTTATTGGCCAGCACACTGGGTGGTGATGAATAGAGGGGCATCCACACATGGTTTATATAACACCGTCTCATATCTCTCCTATCTGTTAACTAAAACTACATATAGAGAAATTTCAAGCAGTTTGATACTGATAGCAGCCTTTTCATCAAACAGAAAAACACAAATCTAATTAGCGCTATCGGCTGTGCATATTATATTTCACCAGTATACCATATACTTTATACAGTAGCTCACAAGGGATGACCTGATCCCTAAGAAAAAACAAAAAATATCTAGAGAAGGAGCTATTATAAATGTATATAAAATTTTATTAGACTAGAATACAAATAGGTAAAATATAACACCAGAGAATAATAATAATAATATGCTGTAAATAATCACACTCCCAGAGTAATCTTAATACACAAGCAAGATATCCAGAGATTATTGTAAAAGTTCTGGAGCAGAAAACAAGTTGAAAATAGCAAACAAAATAAGTGGATAAATTCCTATGTGTGTAATGGGATGGTATCCAAACTACCATTGTGTAGCTTAATGTAAAGATTATCCTCGTAGATGGGAAATAGCAAATTTATAGGTGTATAGTAATATGGCCAGTGGTATCGCACAATAGCTGTTCTAATTGTTCTATTGTTTATAAGGTAGATAGAGGAGATAATAGGCAAATAGATTTAAAGCACGTTCAATCCCAAATTGTTGGGAAGGACATACAAGTAATAGATTAGCAAGTATTCTCGCAGAATGAATATTGAACTTGAACAATGTCCTGCACCCACGTTGTGGATAGATGTAGTGTTTACCTCCTTTGCAAGTCGCGACTCTGCCGTCGGCCGTCTTGAAGAAGTTTGCTCACCTATCAGCTGATGTGGTTACACGGCCGCAATGTTAGGATACGGTTTGCTGGCACATTTGGATTTGCTGCGGCTCACAGCCCACAAGGTGTCTGCAGCGCCGTACAATATACAACAAAATACAGTACAGACATACAGGGTAGGGATGGACAGCATAGTATATATTAAATACAATATGACTATAAAAATATCACAGATAAACAATAAAGTGAAGCAAGCACAGAATGCAAGGCAAAATGGGAGGTGTCAAGCTTGGAAGATCAGGTAGCAGAGGATAGAGCAAAGTGAGAGGTTGAGAGGGAGCCACCAGGTGGAGATTTGGAAAAAGGGTAGAAGAGGGGTACAAGAGGGTATAAAGTGAGGAGGGAGTGGTGGAGGAAGGAACAACACTAGGATGGAGGGCCCTGCTTGTGCAAGCTAACACACTATGTGGGAGGGAAGAACTTACAGAAGACATAAGGAGAGGGAAGGAAGTGGAATGCTGGTGTGAGCGAAGGGGAGTGGGAAGGAAGAGAAGGGATAGATGAAGGATGCAGTGTGGATGTTAAGTGGAGGAGGGGTAGGCTAGCCTGAACAAGTGCTTTTTGATTGAACGCTTGAAGACCTGCAATGTGGGGAAAAGTCTGACTGAAGAAGGAAGGTCATTCCAGTGCAGAGGTGCAGCATGGGAGAAGTCCTGGATACGGCGTGAGATGTGGATACCATCCATTGCATATATAGGAATTTATCCACTTATATGTTTGCTATTTTCAACTTGTTTTCTGCTCCAGAACTTTTACAATAATCTCTGGATATCTTGCTTGTGTATTAAGATTACTCTAGGAGTGTGATTATTTACAGCATATTATTATTATTATTCTCTGGTGTTATTGCAAGATTTTTTATGTTATATTTTACCTATTTGTATTCTAGACTAATAAAATTTTATATACATTTATATTAGAGCTCCTTCTGTAGATATTTTTTGTTTTTCATCAAGCAGACAGACCCTCGATGATCACCCCATGGAGAAACCACGTATGATCGCTCCTCAACCTGTGCGCCACATATAATATAATTTAGATAGCTTTCAAGCACTCAAACAGTGCAGATAATAGCATCTGTTAACAAACTATTTATCTGTGTTCTGTTTATTCTGCCGTTGTTGTAACAGAGCATTATGAAGGTTGCAGACTTTGTTTTTCTATGAATTTAAATGCAGTTCCATGTATTCAGCTAGCTGGCTTTAAAATGGCAATGTGTAATGCTGCACCGGTTTGCTCTGCCCATTGTGTTCTGTAATAGGACTGTATTATACAGCTGTCAACTCTTTTTATGTGGATAAGTTTAGGGTTGCTGTGTTGCTGGTTGCATGTTTAATCAATTATGGCATTCCTTATTATAAAATAGGCCTGTTCATGAAAAGAAGAGGAATGATTAAAAACAGGCTTCATAAACCACCACCGCTCTGGCTTCCTTCTTTGCATTTCATTGTCCAAATGTCTTTCTCATGGTAATCTATTGCAACCTTTCAATTTCTCATTTAACCTGTGAACTGCTAGCATCATCCACAGCGATGTTGGTGTAAAGGATATGCTTGTCTTGAACCTGATTTTATTTATTGTTTTCATGTTTATGGCCCAGTAGGATGCCTCATTGTTGCGGTATAAACTAACCTTGGTTTTATTTGAAAAAGGAGCTAAACTCCATAGACAATATCACTGTATACATGGCATATAGACAACTTATTCCTGTTCATTTTGCCTAAACTTTGTGATGGATTCATAATGACATACTCTGGTGTTGTTCTCTAGGCGGATCTTGCACGCCTTACTGAAATAGAAAATTCTCTTGCTGTGTTCTGTATGGCCACATATGGTGAGGGTGATCCTACTGACAATGCTCAGGACTTCTATGACTGGTTACAAGAAGCTGACGTTGATCTTTCAGGACTTAAGTTTGCAGTGAGTATTATTGCTATATTTTTCTCCAGGTAAAAAATAAAAGTTCTGAAATACAAGACCTGGTTTTTTAAAATGTGTGTGTGTGTGTGTGTGTGTGTGTGTGTGTGTATATGTATGCATGTGTGTGATTGTCTATCTATCTATCTATCTAATCTATCTAATCTATCTAATCTATCTAATCTATCTATCTATCTATCTATCTATCTATCTATCTATCTATCTATCTATCTATCTATCTATCTATCTATCTATCTATCTATCTATCTAATCTTATCTTCTGTGATTGGCACTCCAAAGACAATAACAATATAAAGTGATAGGTTGCAGGTGCACCCTCTGTAAATTCTCACGAACTTAACAAATATATCACACTGCACGAGTGGCACTCTGCTGAAGAAAAACAATGACTCTGCCAGTAGCTTCCAACGTTTCAGTTTACTTAAAAACTGTCATCAGGGATACATACTTGTATAATAACACAAAAACACCAGAATATAAACCTTACCTTACACACTGTGACCTCCCCCATTAGTGATGCAACCTCGTGTGTTCTGCCCGCGAAAAACGGGTGGATTCTGACGCCAGGATGACGTCACCCGGCGCCTAGTGGGTAACCTAGGTGACCAGCATCAACAAAACAATATTTACAGTGCACCGCGCGATGCGCGGAATTAATAAAGCCCAGCACCATTAAATTTGCCATTACCCATCAAATTTACATCCAACATTAACTCCTTTGTCATTCAATACCTGGATGTGGAGATCAGAGCTCAAGCAGGAATATTATCCACATCCGTATATTGCAAACCAACGGATCGCAATAACCTACTACATTCACGATCGCATCATCCACCAGCACTAAAGGCAGCACTCCCGTACTCCCAGATGTTACGGGTACATCGTATTGTGAGCAACAAGGAGGACTGGAACACCCAGATGGATCTTATGATCACTAAATTTGAGCAAAGGGGCTATGATCGGGAGGCATTGGAGGCAACGAAGATTAAGATTGCAACCATTCCAAGAAATGAAGTTCTCACATCAGCACCCAAGAAAGCCATGGATACCAAGCTACCATGGGTGCACACTTATGACACCGCCAGTTCCACGATCAAGAAGCCACATATAATATAATTTAGATAGCTTTCAAGCACTCAAACAGTGCAGATAATAGCATCTGTTAACAAACTATTTATCTGTGTTCTGTTTATTCTGCCGTTGTTGTAACAGAGCATTATGAAGGTTGCAGACTTTGTTTTTCTATGAATTTAAATGCAGTTCCATGTATTCAGCTAGCTGGCTTTAAAATGGCAATGTGTAATGCTGCACCAGTTTGCTGTGCCCATTGTGTTCTGTAATAGGACTGTATTATACAGCTGTCAACTCTTTTTATGTGGATAAGTTTAGGGTTGCTGTGTTGCTGGCTGCATGTTTAATCAATTATGGCATTCCTTATTATAAAATAGGCCTGTTCATGAAAAGAAGAGGAATGATTAAAAACAGGCTTCATAAACCACCACCGCTCTGGCTTCCTTCTTTGCATTTCATTGTCCAAATGTCTTTCTCATGGTAATCTATTGCAACCTTTCAATTTCTCATTTAACCTGTGAACTGCTAGCATCATCCACAGCGATGTTGGTGTAAAGGATATGCTTGTCTTGAACCTGATTTTATTTATTGTTTTCATGTTTATGGCCCAGTAGGATGCCTCATTGTTGCAGTATAAACTAACCTTGCTAGGGCAAATGGTTTTATTTGAAAAAAAAAGGGAGCTAAACTCCATAGACAATATCACTGTATACATGGCATATAGACAACTTATTCCTGTTTATTTTGCCTAAACTTTGTGATGGATTCATAATGACATACTCTGGTGTTGTTCTCTAGGCGGATCTTGCACGCCTTACTGAAATAGAAAATTCTCTTGCTGTGTTCTGTATGGCCACATATGGTGAGGGTGATCCTACTGACAATGCTCAGGACTTCTATGACTGGTTACAAGAAGCTGACGTTGATCTTTCAGGACTTAAGTTTGCAGTGAGTACTATTGCTATATTTTTCTTCAGGTAAAAAATAAAAGTTCTGAAATACAAGACCTTGTTTTTATAATGTGTGTGTGTGTGTGTGTGTGTGTGTATATATGTGTGTATATATATATGTGTGTGTGTGTGTGTATATGTATATATGTATATATGTATATATATATACTCTATCTATCTGTACTTGCCAAATAGAAGATGACTCTTACCTTCTTTGGATGCCACCATTGTCAGAGTGTATACTGTCATTGTATTTATCACTGTGTTTATTCTCTGTTAACGCTGTAGGTGTTTGGCCTTGGAAATAAGACATATGAGCACTTTAATGCCATGGGCAAATATGTGGACAAAAGACTGCAAGAATTGGGAGCCGAGAGAATATTTGAAGTGGGAATGGGTGATGACGATGGCAAGTAAGTAGTAGACTATTAACAGTTAATTTTTTAATCAATTTATTTATAACAGAATTGCATTGTACTCTATAGAGCTAACTTAGAACGTGTTCTATAGTAGCCTTTTTATATTGCTAAACAAATGCACACGGTGTAGCTACTAAGCATGTATTGTGACAAGAACTTTTATTTATCCCCTTTTCCCTCAGTCTGGAGGAAGACTTCATCACATGGCGTGAGCAGTTTTGGCCTGCAGTGTGTGAACACTTTGGTGTGGAGGCAACAGGGGATGAATCCAGGTAAGTTGCTTGGCTAATCTGCTGTATATTATCATATGAATTTCATGTGCATCTTCTAACATATAGTGGTGCAGAAGTGGCATACCATTGAAATATTACTAATTTTCTTTATTGATAACCGTTTTAATGTAAATCTGGATCCGTTAAAACTAAATTTTGTCTGGGAATGAAGTGTTCAGGATTGTCCTTCTGCTTTCCTTCCAGCATTCGTCAGTACGAGCTTGTTGTGCACACAGATGAGAATATGAACAAGGTTTACACAGGAGAAATGGGCCGTCTTAGGAGCTATGAGACACAAAAGCCGTGAGTAGCTGCAATGCTATTTGTTAATCAGATCTGATGTTTCATTATTAAGCGTAGCAATGGTAGGTTTTGGCTTCCTGCATACTTATCAGTAATACAAATGAAATTTAAGATTCAACCCTGTCTTTTTACGCTCTACAGGCCATTTGATGCAAAAAATCCATTCCTGGCCAATGTTACAGTGAACCGCAAACTAAACGAGGGTGGAGATCGATTCTTGATGCATCTTGAATTGGATATCTCTGGCTCAAAGATCAGGTAACAGAATGGCATTTCCTTTTTCATTATAGGTATGATTTAATCATTTGATTTTATAGATGCCAATCCTTAGGATGAGTAGGGAGATAGGCTGTGTGTGGTCACTACATGTCGTCTATAGCAAGCGTTATGTTGGGAACTGGGGGCATTGCATTGTTTGTAGTCAACTAAGTCACAAATTCTACTGCACCTGTATATTTAGGTTCAATATGTTGCAGTTCTGTAAAGTGTAATTCTTTTCTGACTGATGTCACCGTAGATTTCTTTCCTACTCAGGATTGTTTGCTATATTTTTGTTTTTCTCTATGAAAGATGTAGTAGTCCTTTTCGAGTATGTGGTCTTTCTTTTATCAGTGTCAACTTGCTTAAATACACAAGGAATTGTGCACCATTACATTTACTGACCAGGATATTTCAATTAAATACATAAAGTGTGGCACATTAACTGTGAATAAAGTAATTGTAATACAGTTTGTGGATATCTCTTTAGTTACATTTTCGTAATTTGACTTTACAAATAACATTCACATAGAGGAAAGCATCAAGGGAAACCCAGAGGAAATTCAGTTGAAACACCCTTCTCTTGCTCATACCACTTTCTAGTTTTATAATAAATTTGCTTGCTTTTACAGTTTGCAAACCAATTGTTGGATTTTAAAGAATAGGCAATGATTATCATTATTTTTTAAGAGTTGCCCCATAGTGCACAATAATAAAATAATGATGTCCTTTTGTTTTTAAAATGCCACCTACTCTAGTCTCTCTCTAGACATTGAATAGCAAAACTGTTCTTAATAACTGCCCACTTCTGGGTTACTTGGGCCACTAATTAAAAAATAATGCTGTGTCCATTACTTTCTGAAAAATCTTTTTAGGTATGAGTCAGGAGATCACGTGGCAGTTTATCCAGCTAATGAATCTTCGCTCGTCAATAAGCTTGGAGAGATTCTAGGAGCAGACCTTGACACTGTCATATCTTTAAATAACCTCGACGGTGAGTTCTTCCAAGTATTTGTCATTTTCAGGTAAACTTTGTCCATAACCTCATACAGCTAGCTGTATAAGCTGCTAATAATACCAAAGTGTAACCTAGGTAGTCATAACGTTTTTAACTGTAACTGTCAGAATGAATGCAAAAGGAGGAATACAGATGGGGAGAGGGTTTGCTTATATAATAGCGCTTTCGCCACATCTCTGAGCGGCAATAAATCATGTTTTTAAAGGTGGTTTGTCGCCGTGTTATTTGGAGTGTGTTTTACAAAAAACCCTTTTAAAGTCCAGCAGGGTAGACCTGGGAAATTCTGGGTCCCAGGTCTACCTTGACATTGTGAAGGGCTGTGCGTGCCTCTGGGAGAGAGATTTGTTTACTCTTGCCATAGCAACAGTAACGAACCCTCTGATCAGGTGAGTTAGGTGAGACCTGGGTTGCAATATCTGGGTCAGCACCTTTCACACCACCACTTACTGGGGTCCGATTCAGGAAAAACCCATCTATTCTACTATGTCTAAGTCCTGGGTTATTAGACCTGGCACCCGGACCCAGGTACCTTTCAGATAAACACCAAAAACCTGGGTTTCAGCTGAGACCTGGGTTTTTGGCCTAAAACCCAGGTTTTTAGTGGTGATCTGAAAGTGGGTACTCTTTAGTCTAGGCAGATACATTTTTATGTATGTATGTATCTTCCTAGACTAAAGAGGATAGAGAGAGAGAGAAAGAGAGATAGATATGACAAAATTATATTTACATTCTAGAAACTATCCATTCCAGGATCATGATCAGTCCTTGCTGTGGGTACATAGGAGTATGTTTAAAAATTACTGTTCAATCCATGAAGAGGGAGACAGGCTCAATTTTAAGATGGCCCATAGGGCCTTTAAACAGATTGATTGTCGCCAATCAATAATAAAATTGGAAAGCACATATCTGAGAAGCCTGATTCTATTACTGATGCAATAGAAGACCATTTATGGAGCGGTTTACCTTCTGTTTTGGTTCGTGCTTAAAAATAATTTGTACATTTTTTAATGATCATATTTTTTTTTTCAGAGGAATCTAACAAAAAGCACCCCTTTCCATGTCCCACCACATATCGCACCGCTCTCACCTACTATTTGGATATAACCAACCCACCACGTACTAATGTACTTTATGAACTTGCACAGTATGCAACTGACCCTAAAGAACAAGACAATCTGCGCAAAATGGCTTCCTCTTCATCTGAAGGCAAAGTAAGCTGACACTAAAGTTTTTTTTACTTGAATAGAAGAAATTGACACTTTATTTCCAACTATTTATTAACTATATTGAGATTATAGGCAAAATACTTAGTTTTATACTGTAGGAATATCTGGGATTTGACTCATATTTCAGTGTCTCAGTAACAACAATGTATGTAATAATTTGCTTTGTTTAGCTCATGTAATTACGCAGTGCTCAACAAATTGTTTTATAATCTAGAAATCAGACCAAACATTTTGGAGATAGATCATTTTTTTGACCATGCTTAAAATGGACAATCGTGTGTGTTAATTATTACATGATTGTTCATATAAAATGGTTTGTCATTCATATTTTATTTTACTATGCAATTTGTAGGTATCGCATACACACACGTTATGTTGTTTCATTACAGTAATGTGTGTGTGTGTGTATGTAGGTACATATATACGTATGCTGAAGGAGCAACTGCAGTGCTTGGACACAGGCCACCCACAGTCTATCCTCCACCTGCTGCTGAGACTGCTGTGGTTGATGCTCACAGAAGTGTGATGCTGATGTTGGTATCATGCTGCTGGGACCTTCTCTCCTGGCATTTGCACCTCCATGACGGTCCAATGCATTGTAATTGAGCATGTAGGTAAAACCATATGGAGGGTAACTGCTAATGTTTGTGCTTTTTAACTGCAAAAAAAAAAAAACCCCAAATTTACTTTATGGCATGTTTTAGACTATTGAGCCATTAATATACACGTTAACCTTAATTTGTTATGCATAGTCTCTTTTTACTTCAGTAGTTTGTCTCCTCTTCTTTAAAATCTATATTGCTGCATGTGTGGAAAAACGATCCACAAATCACATTGTTGGTGGGAACTGAACTATTTGAACCGTTGTGTGTAGTTTGCCACTAACTACTCAATTTGGTTACTTGGGGCCTAATTCAATTACAAATACGTTCCGCAATAGACGGGAAAAAATTTGCGCTGCGCATTTTTCCATCTATTACAAAAGCTGATTTTTATGCGCACCTCTATGAGGCGTGCACAAAAATCTTTGCCAAAAAACACGAGATATTCGCGGTGCGAAGCTAATGGAATTAGGCCCTTGGGATTTAGTTTTGCTTAGCTCTCAAGAAAAAATAGTACCAGTGTACAAACAGAATAATCCAGCCAAAACTGACAGATCTTTAATGCTTCCACAAGTTTCACAATTTTTTTTTTTATTTTTTTTTATACTGCTTATCTTCAAATACTTTTATTGGGCTGGATCCTCAACCATGGCCGTCTTCCACAGACGGCCGTAATGTGCCGATATATAGCTACTGCGCATGCGTAGTAACTATAGTATGTAATCTATGTATCATTGCGGTACGTAGATTGCGTATATGCTGTCTTAAAGACCGCATATACACAATCTACGTACCAAAACGATACGTAGATTACATACTATAGTTACTACGCATGCGCAGTAGCTATATATCGGCACATTATGGCCGTCTGTGGAAGACGGCCGTAGTTGAGGATCCAGCCCATTGTGTGCAATTAAATTGGGGTTTATCTGCAAGATGTCAGTTATTTAGATCTCAATGTATCTTATTTAATATACAGGCTTTGTATCTAAATTGGGTTGTGGAATCCAGGAGGAATATTTTGGCAATTTTAGAAGATGTTCCTTCACTGCGTCCTCCAATTGATCACCTTTGTGAGTTGATGCCACGTTTACAGGCTAGATACTACTCTATTGCCTCCTCTTCAAAGGTGAGTTATTATCTTTGTAATGCTCCCCAGATCAGTTGTACTTTCCCCTCCCCTAGCAATTATGTAGGATTCATGGGCTAAAACTTCTTTCATAAGGAAGTCACTGCAGATAAGAGAACCACAGTATCCTATTTTAAAGCTTTCAATACTTCCCATCTTCAATTCCAAGCCTAATTCTCAATAATCTCCCAAAAAATGCTATAACAAATGGCCACTGTTCCAGGATTAGGATGATTTTACTCCATATGACTTCAGAAACATTATTCATGTCCTCCATCTATAGAATATGTAGATGCTTTCTTTAAACATTGTATATAAGAATTGTCACTTTTATTAACACGTTTCTTCTCTTAACAAGTGTTTTTAGGATGACTTCATTGTACATTATTTAGTTTGGAATGTGTCCTCATTGTTGCTGTCCCACTGTGTTACAGGTTCATGCCAATTCCATACACATCTGTGCCGTTCTTGTGGAATATGAAACCAAGACAGCCAGAAAAAACAAAGGAGTGGCCACTAACTGGCTCAAAAACAAGCAGCCATGTGACAATGGGCATAAATCCGCTGTGCCCATGTATGTCCGCAAATCCCAATTCCGTCTGCCTTTTAAACCCAGCACACCAGTGATGATGATTGGACCTGGTACAGGTATTGCACCATTCGTGGGCTTCATTCAGGAGAGGGAATGGCTGAAACAGCAAGGTGAGTGGGTATTGCACACGGCACCAGTGGTGGCCTGTAATTCTTTAATATCTGAAATAAATGTTATAAGTTACTCTATGTCCATTTGTCTACTATTCATGAATGATTTAATGTACAATACGTTTGAGTGGAAAATCTAAACATAGGTCTTAAAAGAGAACACAGGTATTGTTTTAAATCCGATCTCACAAAAAACTACAGATTATTCACCTGTTAATATGGTTTCCTTGACACCATCATGTCAGCATACTTCCGGTTTATGCATCCCTCCCTGGAGCCAGACAGGAATAAAGAAGGCACCGGCAGTATAAGAGGCCGCCCACCTACTGTTTCCAGTGTCTTCCAACTTTATATAGCTAAAATAAACTGAGAATTATAACATAACAAATCACAATAACAGTGACAACAATCTGGGTAGGGAAGTATGTGCTGACATGATAGAATCAAGGAAACCATATAAACAGGTGAATAATCTGTAGTTTCCTCCTCCTCCATCATGTCAGCATACTTCCGGGTCATACAAAAGCAGTTAGACTCTATAGGGAGGGCACAATAAAAACAATTATACTTAATATATATACATTTCTTAGACTACTGCACTTAGCACACGCCTACCAAAACTAGCCTCACTGAAGATAGGACATCTATCCTATAGTGTTTACAAGAAGTATTAATGGACGCCTTACAAATCTCTGACACCGAGGCCGTCTCCCTCTTGGCCCATGATGTGGCCATGCCCTAGTTAAGCATTGGTTTCAAAGCATATTGGAGTTGTAACTGGAGTTTGAACTGGATTTGGGCCCATTTAAAATTAGTTGTGTGATTTGTTGGTAAAGCAAAGTTTGCTAATTTTTTTATCTAATAAACCTAGGATGTCTGCTCTTGTGCATTGCAGTGGGTGTGATGCTTTTGTTTTGCGTAAGACAATTTGGAAACTCAGGTGTTGTCCAATCTGTCAGAGGATGTCTTTTTTTGCTTGATGAGATAGCTAGGATGCAAGGTGAGATATGCAGGATGTCTGCATCTTTGATGCCACCATTGCCTCAGAGAGTTCCCAGGAAACGTACTGGGTGGACTATGGTGAGGAATGCACGCAGGAAGGTTCCAGTTGTGCAAGGACACATTGCACAGCCTCTGCCCTTGCATAACTCCTATTCAGCACTTGGAGGCCTGGAGTGCACTTCAACAGGTAATGTAGCGCATGAGGTGTTGAGGGAATCTGATTGTGAGAAAAGGGAATCCCTGAGAAGGACTGCACTTCTTGTGGAGGATTCTATTGTTGGGGGTATCCAGCTGGGAAGAGGACCCGAAAATAGGAATAAGGTGAAGTGCTTGCCTGGAGCGACAGTTCCACGTAATAAAAAGCGCGTTTTAAATATTGTAAAGGCAGTGAGCAAGGAAAGGGAGGTTGATGTCATTATCCATTTTGGGACAAATGACTTAGCCAATTCTGGTGTTGTGGCTGTCAGAGATGAATATAGAAAGTTGGGAACTGCTCTTAAACAGGTGGCAAATACTATTACTTTTTCTGAATTGCTACCAGTACACAGATATGAAGAAGGTAGAATGTGGCACATTCATGATTTCAATCTGTGGCTTACGAAGTGGTGTCATGAGGAAGGATTTGGGCTCATAGGACATAGCCATTCCACCTGGCAAAATAGGAACTTGTATAAAAAGGATGGCTTACACCCATCTTTTGTGGGGACAGATATTCTAAGTAAGCAGTTTAAATGCTTTATTAGAAACCATTTAAACTAGGAGAGGGGGGCAGTGATACAAATAATAAAAATAGCTGCACCCCTAACCAAAAAGTCTTGGGTGGCCAGTCAATAATGACAGATAATATAG
>WWET01003779.1:134975-146773 GCA_011038615.1 Limnodynastes dumerilii | reverse complement strand
GAGCTGGACACATGATGGGAATACTGGGGGGGAGCTGGACACATGATATGAATACTGGGGGAGCTGTACACATGTTATGAATACTGGGGGAGCTGTACACGATGTGAATACTGGGGGGAGCTGTACACATGATGGGAATACTGGGAGAGCTGTACACATGATGTGAATACTGGGGGGAGCTGTAGACATGATGGAAATACTAAGGCGAGCTGGACACATGATGGGAATACTGGGGGGTTGGAGACATGATGGGTGATACTGGGGGGCTGGAGACATATGATGGGGGATACTAAGGGGCTGGAGACATACGATGAGCTTACTGGGGGTTTGACTGCGGTACTGTGTGACAAGGGGCTGCCACGTGTACTGTATAGGGGCACTGCTATATTCTGGTTGTGCTCTGCCCAACCCTAGTGTGTGACCAATTGTCTTTTTTGTAAACAGATTTGTGCGGCAATCACAAAGTAACTTCTGTCAGAGCTCGGATGACCATGCACGCATCAGATGACATCACCGACGCTGAACTTCCAAATCCCATGGGGTTTTGGCATTCGGCTGCGGAGGAAGGAGGGAGGGATGTAGCCTCTAGTGTCTATGATGTCAAATACACTATAAAAGGGGGACCTCTAGTGACCGAATGGTCATTAGCAGTGGCACCCCAGAACAGGAAGCAGGAGGACGTCCTGTCAAGAGCCAAAAGAGTCCGAAGACCATCTTCTAGCAAAGGAGCAGCATCTACTATCAAGAGGAGAAGATCTTCGATCAACATTTCCTGAACAGCTTTCAACACGTCAAGAACTACTACCATTTCCCCAAAAATAAGACCTAGTCATAAATTAAGCCCTACCTTGATTTTTCATATTTCCTGAAATATAAGCCCTACCTCGAAAACAAGCCCTAGTCGCGTGCAGTGTGTCCTGACTCTACTGAGCAACGAGGCTTCCCTGGCTGTGAGCGTCCATGCACCTGACCCACTGTTACTGCAAGCCTCCCTCTACGATCCTTCATTACTGGGGGTTTGTCTGTGGTGTTGTGTGACAAGGGGCTGCCATGTGGGGCTGTGGACTGTGTAGGGGCACTGCTATACTGTGGTTGTGCACTGCCCCATCTCAGCATGTGACCGATTTTCTTTTTTATGGACAGATTTGTACGACAATCACAAAGTGACTTTGGTCACTTATCTTAGTCATCCAGCCAACCTTTTGGCCTAAACTGGATAAAAGATTGTAAGCTGTAAGATGTTCAAAATAGACTGGAAATGGGTGGAAATTAATGTTATTGAGGTTAATAATACTGTAGGAACAAAAACACCCCGAAATTCTAAGATTTTAGCTGTTTTTATGATTTTTTTTAAAAAAATTAGAACCAAAACATACAAGGGCGGTTTTTTACAAAACCAATCCAAAACCAAAACACGAAAAAAAAAATACAAAACCAAAACACGAAAAAGGGACAGGCGCACATTTCTACTTTTAATAATTGTATTTTTCAATATATATAAATTTTTTAATTTGAAACTTTCAAATAATATGAACACAGTTTTTTGATACACAAGGAAAAGTATACATTCATTTGATTATTGTTAAACATAGTTATGTGCTCATCTGTAAATATGATTATTGTATTATGCAATGTTAGGTTTAAATGTCTAGTTACAGTTCAACTATTATTTTTTCTTTGCAATATTTATATATGTGTGAATTATTTAAATGTGACCTTTATAAACAATGTTTATAATAATATTAAAGGAAAGCCAATCTCTTAGATCGGTTACCAGTGCTAAACTTCTATATAGGAATTTGCTACTATAGCTAGATTTTTAATATTTTGTTTATTTAAGATGGCTGAAAATAGATAATGAAACTGATGGATATAAAATATGATTTAATATAGTGCTAATCATAAGCCATGTAACACATAAAAAATAAAAATAATAAATGAAAACATAGCTGTACTGAAAACACGTGGGTTTCCGAATGGCAGACACAGTCACGGTGTAGCCTAGTATGGATAGTAAAATTATAGAGGCTGTTTCAAGGTGAAAGTATTATATGGAGTATAATTACCCTTTTCGTCCGTGTAACGGCACAGCTGAAGGTTCCTATTGTAGGCACGGTCAACACTCACCACCTCCACGGGGAGAAATGGTCCGGTGTCTAATTGTGGAATCCTCTAACACTGGCAGAATGATGATTGGACGTGCAAGGAAAGAATTGGTATATTATATTCACCGTGCTGAAGTCTTGTGTCTGACTCACGTGGACCAAAACATAAACATAGAATTCACTAAATCTAAGTTAAATCATTTAGGCTCTATTATACAATATTATCCACAATGTGTATATATATAATCCCGCATCTTATATGACTATGAAAGGGGATACAGATAGTATATCAGTTATGCAATACAATAAACATTTTAAATCATCCTATTCAACAAACATATTCCAATTAGATGTTGTTAAAGGATGTCAAAAGAGTGTATAATAAATTCAATATTTCTATGGCACCAACATAACCATAATAGATCTAAAATTTAAGATATAATAACATTACTTTAGCCCATTTAATATGATGATTTCCTGAACAAAATATATCCCAACAGGACAACTTTAGTACTTTTCTAATCGTTCCAAATTGAATAGGCTAATAAAAATAAAATTGCAAAAGGCGTGGTGATTTTTGCAAAATGCGTGGTACATAGTTAAATTCTAGCACAACAGTGATAATATTAGGCCCAAAAAAACAAAATGTTCATTAAAGTCCTTTAAAGACATAACAGCAATCCTAACATCCATTAAACTATAAATTGCAAAATGTGTGTTATTTTACAATATTGCGTAATATACAGTTAAATTCTGTCAGAACCATGATAATTTTATAGGCCTAAGGATTGAAACTCTAAATCCTCATTAAGGCCTTCTGGAAATAATGTCTGTAGATTGAATATCCAAAACAGTTCTCGTTGACATAGTTTGAAATACCTATCTCCCCCACGTTCTGTAATTTTAATGTGTTCCAAACCACTGATCATAAGGCCCTTAGGATCGCTGTTATGTTTGAACTTAAAATGTTTTGAGACACTATGGGCCTGATCCAGACCTACGGCCACAAGCGATAGTACGCCGATCGTAAGCGAAAAATTGGGCAAAAAAACGCACTGCGTATGTGCAGTATGACAACTTCCAGTCGTCCGAAGGACATGAGCGTACAGCGAGCGTATTTTCAGCGTATTTTTCGCCCAAAGGGGCGTGCGTTTTGTACGACGATAGTCTGGACGCTCAAGTTACTACACAGAGGCGGGGATAGCCATTTAAATTGTACAGTATGGGCGTTCTAAGCCCAGTACGACCAGCGTATCGGTACGAAAATTCGCATGTACGCTGGAAAAACTTAGGGTAGGGTTCAGCCGCCGTAAGTAGGTACAATCAATGGGAGTGTTATCGGCATGAAAGTTTATACGCCCGGGCGAACATACGCTCGCGGGCGATTGCGGTCGTAGGTCTGAATCAGGCCCTATGTGTCATTAAACCTATTAAAATATTGTTTCTATGTTCTCTAAATCTGGTCTTTAAAGTTCTTGTTGTACGTCCAACGTACTGCAGTTTGCAAGGACACTGCAGTACATAGATTACATATATGCTGTCACAATTAATGAATTGTTGGATAGGAAATTCCATTTGAATAACAGTAGAAACTAGAGAAATAGATTTGTGTGAAATGTATCTACAGGTTATACAAATATTCTTCCCGCATTTAAAACACCCTTTAGGTCTATTCGGTAACCAGTTGTTGGTCTTATGTTGGATGGTATTATCTTTCTTAATTTGACTAGGAGTCTGAAAAGTTTTTAAATTTCTATTCTTTCGAAAGATGATTCTAGGGTTAGGTTGCAAAATTTTTTCCAATATTGGGTCAGTTAATAAAACACCATAGTTTTGTTGTATGTTTGAATTTGTCAATTAATTTGACTGCCTGACGAAATCCACCTCCAGAGAAAAATTTCTTTTCAAACGGCCTAGTTGTCCTTTAGGTATATTTGCAACCCAAGATCTATAATGGCTTCTATTATAATTTAAGTAATTATTCGAACTTACTGGTTTGATAAAGTTTTTACATATTATTGTTTCATCAGAAGCCGTCAAAGTCAAATCTAGATAATCTATGGTAGTTTTATAATAAATTGAAGTAAAATGAAGATTATATTGATTATTATTTAAATATTGTACAAATGTATTCGCCTCATCTTCACCCCCTTTCCAAATAATAAAAAGATCATCAATAAATCTGTAATATTTTACCAAGTTCGCCCTGAATGGGCCTCCCTGCCCATGTAGCTCTTTAAAAGAGCCCATGTATAGGTTGGCGAATCTCGGGGCGAAATTGGTACCCATGGCCGTACCCATAGTCTGCAAATATATATCCCCATCGTATAAAAAATAATTATGTTCTAGTATGAATTTAATTGAGTTCGTTATAAAATTACTCAATTGTAAAGATGAACTGTCATCTTTAATTAATGTATTTTTAATAATTTCTATTCCTTTTTTATGCGGTATATGAGTGTACAAAGATGACACATCTAATGTTAAAAATCCATAATCTGATTTCCATTCAATTATTATTTCGTTTCTGTAATAGGTCTAATGTGTCTCATAAATAAGAATCTAATTTTAACACAAATTTCTGCAAATAATAATCAACAAATGATGATAGATTAGATGTTAGGGAATCTATACTGGAGACTATGGGACGGCCAGGGGGATTTTGAAGAGATTTATGTAATTTTGGTATGTGGTAGAAAATGGGATTATAGGATGAATTTTATATAAAAAATGATAAGTCTGTTTGGAAATAATATTATCATTGACGGCTTTTGTTAACAATGTTTTTAATACAATCTGATAGTCTTTGGTAGGATTAGATTTCAACAAACTGTATATAGAATTATCTTTAAGTTGTTTTAGAGCTTCTTCTTGATAATAGGTAGTATCAGGAATTGCAACCCCCCCCCTCCCTTATCTGCCTGTCGTATTACTAGGCTGTTATCTTTTTGTAATTCTTTTAACGCTCTTCTTTCACCTTTTGATAGATTTTCTTTGCCCACAATGGTTTTCTTAATGTTATTACAATCACATGGATTTTGAAGTTCTGTTAGTGTAGTGTTATAGAAAACTTCTATTACTTTACTCTTATATTTAATGGGATAGAAGTTGGAGGGTAACTTATATATATACATTGTGGATAATATGGTATAATAGAGCCTAAATGATTTAACTTAGATTTAGTGAATTGTATGTTTATGTTAAATATAGATTTACAAATACATATGTTTAAATATCAACACAACTCCATATAGTGAATTTATGTATTATATTTGAGTATATATATAGATCCAATGGATAAATGTTATAACATGAATAATATAGATCAATTTAATGATGGGTTCAGCTAACTAAATAAATAAAAGAAAAAATATTTCTATAAACTGGTAATTTAACGAAACTGATGGATAAATGATAATACTAATAATGATATATGTATAATGAATTATTGCTTTTTTGAAGAGGTATAACAATTTAAATGTCAAAAGTTTAAAATATATATTTAAATAGTGATTTAACCAACAGAAGGTTTCTGAACAGCTGTGGATAATCAGCTGATCCTATATAAACAGAAACACCTCTTTTCCCAAACACTCCGGCTTGAAAAAGTTCTAAATTGGAATGAAACACGTTGTCAATGCCTAAAAGCTCCCTGGTGCATTCCTCCTTGATACTAGTATCCATCCTTTGAAACTTTTGCTTTTGATCCACGTGAGTCAGACACAAGACTTCAGCACGGTGAATATAATATACCAATTCTTTCCTTGAACGTCCAAACATCATTCTGCCAGTGTTAGAGGATTCCACAATTAGACACCGGACCTTTTTTCCCCATGGAGGGGGTGAGTGTTGACCGTGCCTACAATAGGAACCTTCAGCTGTGCCGTTACACAGACGAAAAGGGTAATTATACTCCATATAATATTTTCACCTTGGAACAGCCATACTAGGCTATACCGTGACTGTGTCTGCCATTCGGAAACCCATGTGTTTTCAGTACAGCTATGAGCTATGTTTACAACTTGTAATTGAAATCAACCGTATTAATCATACTGGATACTAAGTATTGGCTTTAATTGTGACAATTGGGCCTGATCCAGCGCTACGAAAATTCGCAACGACGGGCGAATGCGAACGTACGCTCGTCGTATCAAACTACACGCCCCTAGCACTCCCATAGTAAAGTCCCTGCTTACGGCGGCTATACCCTACACTGCGTACGACCGTCGGCCGTACGAAAATTCGCAGAGAATACGCTGAGAAAATACGCTTAGCACGCCCATACTGTACAATTTAAATGGCTATCCCCGCCTCCCTGTAGTAAAACGGGCGCCCAGCCGACCATCGTAAAAAAAATACGCTCGGCGAGCGAAAAATACGCTAACGATACGCCCGCTATTCGCTCATGACGCGCGGGCGACCGGAACCTGTCATACTGGGCATGCGCATTGCGAATTTTTTGCCGAAAATTCGCTTACGATGAGCGTACGCTCGCTTGCGAGCGTTGCTCTGGATCAGGCCCAATATCATAACATTGTGCAAGTACCGGTACTTCAAGAGAGCTAACGTTTTAAAACTTCAAGTGCAATATTGCAAATCTTATTATTGTGATTAAAATAAAAATGTGGTAGGGCGCTGAGGGAAATAATTTAAAATAATATTAATATAAAGCCAGAAGGAATTTATATAAGAGAAATCAACCAATTAATATGTCCCAAATAGCTATATATAATATACACTTAAATGAGATTCAATACTTAAATCATCTCACAAATAATACACCAAAGAAATTAATTAAAAAAAAGGCATGATTCAAAATATTATTAAAAAAATTATTATAAAAAATACTATTGGAAATATGCAGTTCGGTCAGTAGTTGGCAGTACAAGTCTTCCTTTTAAAAAATTTAATAGTAATCTTACAGCTCGAGATACAATGTAGCTGTTTATGTTAATAGAATAGATAAATAAAAAAGTCACTTATAGGGCCCGATTCAATTAGATAAAAATCGTTCGCCGGCGTATTTTGAATGCAATTTTTTTAAAATTACGTCCGATAATTTTTTTTACTATTCAATTATTTTTTTGCGTTAAAAATACGCCGGTTTTTTAACGATATCGTTAATTAAAAATCCGCCCCTATGAGAGGTGCGGATTTTTAACGCTGCCCTATCTTGTGCCCCAACAGGGCATGCTGATGCTTGCAGAACTACAAGCACCAGCATGCCCATGGATGCCAGGGACCGCTGCGCAGGAAGTACCCGGCGCTAATGACAGGTTATTATTCAGTCTGAAACATCGTGAGAACGTTATTTCAGACACTGGCCAATAACCTTTCATTAGCGCCGGGTACTTCCTGCTAGCAGGAGGTGACTTGCGACGTTCTAAGAAGATATTTTTTTTTCTCCGTTATATTTTTTTACTCCTGGCTGCTGTTTTAGCGCAGCGGTAAAAAAATAATTGAATCAGCAAATTTTTTACATTCAATTGCCGGCGAAGGCGTCGTATTTTTTCCGACGCAATCCTTTTGAAAACTTCGCAGGCAATTGAATTGGGCCCTCTATCTTTGTTTTTCATAATTTGCTTTGCATATAAACATTTAACCATAATTGTTAAAATATTACAAAAAGGAATCATGATAAATATAAGTAGACATTTTATGAGAAGCAGTCCTCAGTGCTAATATTACAAATTAACATAGAATGTTATATATGGTATGCTGGTGGCTTCCCCATGACCATGTGTCAATGTTCATACATTTGGAATATTCCCTTACAAATTGTAAGTTTGCCATTGCAACTACTCTTTCCCCGTCATGCATTCAGATAGACATAGCAGTTTTTTTTGTTTTTTTTTTTAAACACCTTTCATGTAGACATGGCATATAAAACTTGAATCCTCCAAAAAATTCTAATAGCTCAAGCACTGCCCTGCAATACACATGGGTGTGGGTCCCCACCTGGGGGAAGATCATGTCAAACAAATCTTATTGATTTTTTTGACTGGGTCAGTAAAGTATTAGATAAAGGGGAGCTGTAGACATAGCTTATCTAGATTTTAGCAAGGCTTTTGACACTGTGCCACATCGAAGACTGTTAAATAAGCTGGAAACTTTAGGGTTGGACTTAAAGTTAGTTGCATGGATACAATCTTGGTTACAGGATAGACAACAAAGGGTTGTAGTAAATGGAATCTCTTCTGGGGATGGTAAGGTAACCAGTGGAGTACCCCAGGGTTCTGTACTTGGACCAGTTCTATTTAATATCTTTATAGGTGATATTGTCTGTGGTATTGAGGGGAAAATATGCCTTTTTGCAGATGACACCAAGATATGTAACTGGGTAGACACGCCAGGTGAGTTACAGAAAATAAGGGGTAGTCTAGGTAGACTGGAGGAATGGTCAAGAGTGTGGCAGCTGCAGTTTAATGGCAAAAAATGCAAAATCATGCACTTAGGACATAAAAACCCAAAGGCTCAATATTTCCTTAATGGCATTACATTAGAATCTACCGAGGAGGAAAGGGATCTAGGAGTCATTATTTCCATTAACTTGAAGGTAGCCAATCAATGTAACAAAGCAATGAGACAGGCAAGTCAGATGCTTGGTTGCATAGGGAGCGGAATTAGTAGCAGAAAGAGAGAAGTAGTGATGCCCCTTTATAAATCATTGGTACGCCCTCACCTAGAATACTGTGTTCAGTTCTGGACGCCATATCTCCAGAAAGATATAAATACATTAGAGACTGTGCATAGAAGAGCAACTAAAATGGTCCATGGCCTTTGTAACAAATCATACCAAGAAAGGCTAGAGGAACTAAACATGTATAGCTTGGAGCAGAGAAGGGAGAGGGGGGACATGATAGCAGCTTTCAAATACATCAGGGGTTGTGACCAGCTAGAGGAGGGTACCATTTTTCAAAAGAAAAGGTGTAATAGAACACGAGGGCATGGATATAAACTGGAGGGTAGTAGATTCAAAGGAAATTACTTCACTGAAAGGGTGATAGATAAGTGGAATAGCCTCCCATCTAAGGTGGTTGAGGCCAATACAGTAGAAAAAGTTAAACAAGCTTGGGATAAATATAAGGGCATCCTAAATTGTAAACCAAATTGAGGGTAAATAGGGTGTAGGGTCAGTATAGTTTTGAATAAACAAATGGGCAGACTAGATGGGCCACGTGGCTCTTATCTGCCGTCGCTTTCTATGTTTCTATGTTTTTATGTGTTGTTCTGGGTTTTTTTTTTAATGAATTTATAAATTAAATAATAAACCACAAACAGAAAGATTTTTAAATATACATTTTTTTATAAATTTAAACCACACAAAAATACAATCATCATAAAAAACTATATACAAGTAAACAATTAATGACTACCTCTATAGCTCAGAATATTTTGTTTAGTTTGGGCCATATGGCCCAGTTGTTGCAGCATGGAGAGGATAACTGGAAACAGGGGATCTTTAGCGACATTCGCCTGCGCTCCTGTAGGATTAAATTCAAAACATGTAATTGTTCCTTTTGCTAAAATAGGAACATAACAATATATTGGCCACTAAACAATTAGCATAGCACACCCACATTGGTCATGGAATAAACGTGTCCACTAAATTTAGTATATTCACTTGTTTTGCGATTGATTTGTGTGACACAGACAGCATATCTCCACATGAAAGTAATGTGGAGGATCCTGACCAGGTTTTAGAGCAGCAGCAGGGAAACTGGTGTGATCAGGGTTGGGCTAATCAACAGCACCTGTGCTCTCCTGATATAAGTGTTTCAAAGACAGACGGTCAACACTCGATGGTGGAATAGCTGCCCAAGGGTTGAAGTACGATAGGGACCACTGGAGCACCTGAAGAATCTGTGGATTATGCTGTGACACTTACATGCTGTAAAAATAGGGAATAAAAACAAGCGCTAAGACAAATAGTCAGTGCTGCTGCTAATCTAACTCTAAGGGTCTACCACCCTAAAATAATGCAATGTACAAGAAAAAATTGGTGGAGAAAGATAAGCGCTGTACTGTCCCCCAATATATTGTAGGCAATGAGCATAAACCCAAATTAAATAGTATAAACAAATGGGTGCTATTCCACTGTTTACAATAGATATAAATGGTGTGCAGCTTCTTCCTAAATGCGCTCCAAGGGAATAGAGAATGGTGACAAATTTTATAGTTAATAACAATGTTTATTCTACAAATAAATGGACTCCATGTCCTAAAAGCATGTCACATAAAAACATCACATCAATATAATAGTGGTAAGGACAGCAGTACCCAGGGAGAAAAGTTCTGACAGGGTTAAATGCAGGTTGGCGTCTGACAGGTGATGTCTCGGCTCCAGCCCGCAGTCCTCTCCGTCTCGTCCCGTCTCTCCAAGGTCATCTGCAAAGTGCTGCTCTACTGACGCGTTTCGGGCGCGAACCGCCCTTTTTCAAAGTGAAGTGCAGCCTTCTGGTCTTCTCCCGTATAAATAGCTATTCCTTACTCATCGTGAACCAATCGCTATGCTCTTATGCTAATTGCCTACACGTGTTCCTTTGTTTACTTTACATTGTTTACATTGCAGCACGTAATACAGTTCAAATAACAATTTAAAACCCCTGTCATCTTTATTATATTAGCGTGTAAGTCTTCTCTTAAGTATCTATATTGATATTAGTATATCTATTGGGGGCTATAGTAATATCGGAGAAAATGACGGCATATGTTAGTTTGGGCTCCCCCTATCTGTTTACATGGCTCCTATAGATCCCATTTATAACCAACGAACCATATATACACATATGTAGCAAATATTTAGGTTAGATCATGTAGCAGAATCTTATAACATAATTGGACATAATAGACATAATCTTAATTAGAAACCACCAACAGATAAAGGGAAAATAAAAATAAAATTACTAGGTATATTACTAGGTAAAATTACTAGATATCTAATATCTTATTAACAAGGGCGGAACTACAGAGGCTTCAATGGGTTCAGCTGCTGTGGGGCCATCGCACATCCCACTTACTGACTGTCAAACATCACCAAAACCTGCTTAAGCAGCGCTGTGGAGTCTGTCTCCCCAGCGCTGCAACAGAGGGTCACGGTGGATGGACACTTCATCTACCGTGACTCTCTCTAGCATTGCTGCAGGAACAGATTCCATCTCCGCCAGTGTGGCAAGCCCACGGCGCTGCAGGCAGCTCCTTACACAGTACCTCCTCGGTACTATCCCGAGGAGGAGGAGCATGTAAGCTGTGCTGTGTAATGCAGCTCCAGCTGTGAGCCTGTCACAGAGAAGAGCGTAGCTTTCTATCAGCAGCCAGTCAGTGAAGTAAGTTAAGGATTTAACCCTTAACTTACTTTATTGTTTAGCAGGTGATTGAAAGCTGTGCTTTTCCCTATGTCTATCATAGATTATACAGGGAAGAGGACAGCTTTCAATCACCAGTTAAACAATGAAGTAAGTTAAGGGTTAAATCCTTAACTTACTTCACTGATTGGCTATTGATAGAAAGCTATGCTCTTGCCTGTTTCCATGTACCCAGGAGCGTCTGACAATGCAGGAGAGCAGAGACTTTTACTTTTACTTTCAACCTGTGAGTGCAACTTCTGTTTAAAGTAAGCTTTATTAATTTTTTTCTCTATCTGTCTATCTATCTATCTATCTATCTATCTATCTATCTATCTATCTATCTATC
>WWET01003779.1:98438-109314 GCA_011038615.1 Limnodynastes dumerilii | reverse complement strand
TACAATACCATATCCAAGATACGGCTATATGATGGTTGTGACATTCCTGTTGCGCAACCCATGACCCTCTGGAAAGATCCAGAGGCACAAAATTTTAACACCGCTAGAAATTTTGTAAGTGATGAGATTGCTGTATGTGACAACACAAAACAAATTAATGTTTAATAAATACAAAGTGTAAATGTTAAACTGACTTAAAAAAGTTAAAAATAAAGACAAATCAGTACACAAATTAAAAAAAAATTATTAAAATAAAAATAATCTGAAATGTAAAAAAAAATCCAAACACAAATATGTTTACATAATGAATACATAATAATTATGAAACAATTCTGTCAAATACATTTCACTTACACCAAGTATTTCCTCATCACGTTGCATTTCTGTACAACAAAGAGTGAAGCAAACTTGTGGACATTACATTACACAAAACAGTGAAGTGACTTGTGGACATTACATTACACAAAACGCATAAAACAAAATCACATTTGTCATTAATGTTTATTCCAAAAAAAAAGCCTTTTCACAAAACACTTTACACAAAATTGCAAATTAACAAAAATGTGTTATTTACATCAACATTAAAAACATGGGTTCATGTGTACTTACATTTTAAAATAAAATTCAAGTACTCGAACAACACATCACAAACAGGAATGAGATTATGAAAATTATCTTTCCACTTTACAAAGAAACAGTAGAGATACCAGCAATAACAAACACACAATTGAACCATAACAGGGTTGATTTATAAAGGCCTTGGCAAGCTAATTGCTAAAAAAAAAAACACTTGCAGGTGTTGCACTAGGTGAATCATTTACTTAGGTTCTTTTGCAATACGTTTGCAATAGTGTTTACCATATGTACGTAGTTACACATGTGCACAGTAGTATATGTCTTCAACAGCTTACGACTAGAAAACCCTACCTTAAATTTTCATATCGTGACTACTGTTTACGAACTCACCATGTAACCATGGATCTAGCGTAATTACGGGTGCACGCCCATTCTAGTTATTTACATCTCAAGCTACACCCTCTCGTTACAATATGTCCGCCCCCTTAGTTACAGCATCGTAATTACGCTTCACCTTAACTGAGAATCTATCGTTAGTAAGTACGATTGGTTCAGAAATGTCTTCCGCATGCACAGTTTATTCAAATTGCATTGTTACGCACATGGACGGGCGTAAATACGCAATCGGACCTAGGTCTGGATACGGCCCCTGGTTCCTAAGTCTCTGTTTGAGATTACACTCTTCCTGTGTTTATTCCCTTCAAGTAGTAGGTGCAGTTGTATCCAAGCCACGGCACTACTGTGACCAGCATTCCAGCTGCTATAGTGTGGCTGCTCTAGCCTCGGCTGTACTCTTGGTTCCAGTATTCCTCTGCAAGCAACATTATTACACTTTTCAATCTTAATGTGAAGGTATTGTGAGGGATATCTGAGAGAGAGAGGGTCTGTGGTGAGGGGGTTTGTGGAGGCATGTGATGGAGAGGGGGAGACATGATAACATGAGGGGCACTTGTGGAGGCATATGAAAATAAGATACAACATTTAAAAAGAAACAAGCATGGGCTTCACATTAAAGAAATAAGTACATTTACTCTTAGAACTTTTAAGGTTGAATCCAGACTCCTCCACATCGGAGGCAAACGTAAAGAATTTTTCTAAATCCTGTATACAGTAGAAGAGGGCACTCCCCATATACTCCTACATGCAGGAGGGACTTCCGAGCCAGCATCTCTTAGCCAAGCCCTTTAAATACCAATGTCCACCCCATCATTCGTATTTCATAAGAATGACAAGTGAGCCCATCTGCTGTGCAGACAGATGCATTCATTTGCAGAATTCCATATACTGCACACAGTTCTATCAAAACAAAGAAAATTGTTTATTATTCATTATTTTATTATTTGTTTCCAAAATGTCCTTGAGTAAACTCTACTAAATTAACAGTATTTTAAATATAACAAAAGCAGAAGTCACGTTGAGGTGACTCACAGATGGCATGGTTGAAATCCTGCCACAAACAGACTGTTTTTCACATGTCTGGGGTTCATGTGGATGGCTCCAATAGTCATAGGACAATCTGGGGTAATGGAAAATAACGTTATCTTAAATATGGATACAGAGAAGGAAATCAATGGCATGTGATCAGCTTACAATAATGTTTACCATGTTCCTTAACACAATAAGTGACTTGTGGACATTTTAAATGATCACTTGAACTGCAGTGAAACTATGCTAATAATTATTACTTGAATAGAAAGTATATAATGAATAATTATAGTAATTATTATTATTATTATTATACTCCAGATTACAAGGTCTCACCAGCTAAAGCCAATTTATTTGTGTTTTTCTGATTTCACAATCCAATCTTCTTGTGCAATGCAGTTTGTGATCTGTGAATCTGTATATATTTATATTATGGGAAAAAACTAAATACTGTCAAGAATACCAACGCCTTACAGAAAGCTACTTGATTTGGACAAAGATACCTTTTATTATGCTGCATCAATTCTATCTGCTGCATCACTGGAATTAATAACAAATGACTGGATCAAAATTTAATATCCCCAGGGTACTTACATATCTAACGCGTAAAAACCCTGTCAGCCTGTCTTTTATATCCCGACAAAAACAGAGCCGAAACTCCCTACCTTATTAGGTTATAATCATATTTTAAGCAAGTTCATTGGTACTACCTATCTAACTAAGCATTGCATGATGTTAGTATCACATACCCTCTGCTCCCACCAAGCTACCTTATCAGCATGTCTTGGCCTTGAACATCTGGTTTTACACAATATTAATAACACGTTCGCATAAAAGCACATCAAACTGACCAAAGCACATTCAAATTGGAGAACAGCAGTCATCTTTGGCTGCATGGACACAAACTGCCCCTGGATTTTATGTGGACGTGGTTTGAGATTTCATATCCGGATTAATGAGTTTCATCCAAATAAACTTTGCAGTTCTAAGAATTTTACAACATTTAGACATGTAATGACATGAAAGCTCGATAGCAATATAGCAAATTAAAAAATTTTCAATAATGCATATAGTAGGAAATGTAATATTACTGCTATCCACCTGCTCCACTCTGAAAATCAAATGGTTGGTTTTAACCATCCAAACAGTCTTTGGCCGTCATTATTATGAGCATATGTAAATGTTGTCTTTAAAATTTCAACTTTTAAAATATACTGGTAATATTAACCCACTTCTGACACCACTTTTGTTCTCAGTGGAAACTAAGGTTTGGTAAATACCCAGAGTTAAAGGACACAATACAAGACATTTCTTAATCAGCTATAGTATTTAATAAAGAATTAAGCAAAATACATGAATAATACTTAGCTTTGGCTCTAGTTATTGCTTGATAATGATCAACAGGTTTCCAGGGGCCCCTATCTCGATTGATGTTGAGCTGGAAAAGTTCAGTGGGCACTTCTGCACTCAGTCAGGTCAGTTATGTACAAAGCCTGGGTTAATTCTGCATTCAGTCAGGTCAGTTATGTACAAAGCCTGGGTTAATTCTGCATTCAGTCAGGTCAGTAACAAACAAAGCCTGGGTCCCTTCTGCCCTCAAATCAGGTCAGTTACGTACAAAGCCTAGGTCACTCCTGCACTCAGTCAGATTAGTTATGTACAAAGCTGGAGTCACTCCTGCCCTCAGTCAGGTCAGTCCTGTATTTGTCTTTTATACCCCGACAAGGAGGTTTCAAATGTTTATCATAGTGCACATAACTAATCTTATTCTTTTACTTTTGTTTTGCAGGATTTCAACTTTTTCAATGCTGAAGCAGTCGCCTCTGTATCTTCTTCTGCACCATCTGCCTCAGCACCATCTGTGGATGAACAAGCAGTTCCCCAAAGCACAGAAAAAAACCCTTCTACTACTCTATCCCCTGCCCACAACCTCAAGCACAGCAGATTGTCCCTTTCCCCCTTGCCCCTCCACATTTCTCTTTCATTCCCCCTTTTTATCTTCTTATTCCACTTATTCTTCTCACAATTTTTGTTTCCCAGCTACTTCTTTCCCTTACTCTGTGGTTAAATTTTCTTCATCTTTCCCGCTTTCAATCTCCCCTCTTTATATTTCCTTTGAGATAGCACCGTTAGGTTTTTCTTCATCTTTACTCTCTGTCATTTCTTCCTTCCAAATTCTTTTTCCCCACCACCAGCTCTTCACCAGATTTTTCCTTTACCTGCTCAATCTCTCTTCCCCTAACTCTCAGAGCTTATGTGGAGGAATCATCAGGATCTCTTCAGTGTGGTAAGTGTATTAAGGGAGGCTGTTACATGTCAAGTTGATAGGCCTTCTTATCTTTACTAATGTCAGACATAAGCTAAATTCATGAATGTTTGGCCAAATACTTAAAGACACTAAATGCTTGTTATCATTACATCTCTAGATGGCTCATGACTACTTCACTGGGACTATGGATTATCTTCTATCTGTGGTATGCATATGGAAAATATATCCAGAGTTACTTCTTATAGCCCACTTACGTACACATGTGCCCTCCACGTTCTGTATGATGGTAGGTAGGTTAGTGTCACGTTAGCAACATTAACCTATCTACTATCGTATGGAACTTAGACAGTACAATGCCATTTCAGTAAAAATAGGCTGTGCTTCCCCTTCGCCCCAGTCAAGGTGGGCAGGGGGAAGTATTTAAATGATACAATATGGGAGGGATTAGGCATGTATGAGCAGATCAGCGGTCGGACGGACCGCTGATCTGCTCATGTGACTTAAGGCTGCCCTATGGCAGGGTAAGTCTAGCAGTTATCCGCACAAAGAAGTTCACTCCCCCCTGCAGATGGACGGACTCCCACACATACGGAAAGTGTACAATAAGCGTGAAATAACAGAAACATTATATTATTTACTACCCATTTTCTTCGACCTTAGATGTGGCATACGTTTGAGGAAGTAATATCTATTGCTCAAGGATGCAATGGGAATTACTGATGCAATGGTGGTTACAAGTTAATGTCTTCCACCTCACGTCATCATGAAAACTCTGAAGATTGTGCATAACATTCTAACAGCAATACCACTGCTAACTAAATTGTTGGCAGTGTTACATTTTTGCACTAGTGGCAGGGGTAAGAAGCCCTAACAGAATGTTATTAACCTACTTTAGTTGTGTGCTAAAGCAGGTACTGGTTGCCCAGAAACCCCCTCACATTGAACATATTTTAAAAATGTTTAAAAATGGCACAAAAATTTTTTACATTCAAAAAGAGAGGTGGTGTCAGGAATTCTGGGGTCTGGGATTCAGCCTTAGGTACCCTGGTAACTGGGCTACGGTATTGAAGGCTGGCGGCTTTAATGTAGGGCTTGCTTATCAACAACTCAAAACGAACGAGGTAAAGGTAAAGTATTATAAGTTTATTACAGTCAACAATCCATAGCAGGACCCACGACCATTGAGAGGGTATTGGATTGGTGTTAAGTTGGGCTGGTGAAAATGACTGGCAAGTAACAGCAACACGATAAGTGCAAATCTGTGTTTGAGATGGACATTGATGCTGTAAGAAGAAACAAATGGAAATATAGTTCTACAAAACACCTGTATATATTCATGTGTTTACACAACTATATGCCCTGGAATTAGGCTGCTTACACAGATTTTATATTGTTTTTATTGTGTGTTGTATTGTGTGGTTATAGTCCGTACAGGACTTACATGTTAATAAATAGTTTTTGACATTTTATTGCTTGCTGCTCGGTGCACATCTGTATTTTTTCACATTGGTGAATTTCTAATTAATTAATAGATTATAGCGCTGGGGTTATCCCTATTGGGAATTTTTGTCTTCCCCCAGTATTCATCTTACTTATCTTTGCTGCGTCCTTCGCTCCTCCGATGCGGGATTTGGAAGTTCGGCCTTGGTGACATCATCCTAGGCACGCGCGGAGATCCGAGCCCCGCAGAAGTCACTTTGTGATTGCCGCACAAATCTGTCCACAAAAAAGACCACCACAACCACAGTATAGCAGTGCCCCTATACAGTACACAGCCCCTATACAGTACACAGCCCCACGTGGCAGACCCTTGTCACACAGCACCGCAGCCAAACCCAAGTAACCCTATCGTATGTCTCCAGCCCCTTAGTATCCCCCATCATATGTCTCCAGACCTCCAGTAAACCCCATTATATGTCTCCATCTCCCCAGTATTCCAATCATATGTCCCCAGTGGCCAGCCCCCAAGTATCCCTCACCATATGTCTCCTGTCTTCCCAGTATTCCCATCATGTGTCCAGCTCCCCCCCAGTATTCCCATCATGTGTCCAGCTCCCTCTAGTATTAATATGATGTGTCCAGCTCCCCCCCGTATTAATATGATGTGTCCAGCTCCCCCCAGTATTTCCATTGCGTGTCCAGCTCCCCCCAGTATTAATATGATGTGTCCAGCTCCCCCCTGTATTAATAGCATGTGTCCAGCTCCCCCCAGTATTCCTCTTACTTACCTTTGCTGCGTCCCTCGCTCCTTCCGGTGACGTCATCCAAGGTGCGCACGGAGATCCGAGCTGTGTTCGGATCCCGCCTCGGTTTCACAAATTCGGGTGGGCTTGGTTCTCTGAGAATCGGGCATGCACATCTCTAATAAATTCAACAGTGCTTATGCCCTGACACAAGCTCTGTTCCATTATGTAATATGCTTTACTAAAGCATTGATTTCTGCTATTACTATTAGATGTATACCTTCAAAATAAAAAATTTTATGTGTTAAAGAGGTAACTTATAAATCATCTAAAACTATATCAAATATATCAAAACAGAACTTGTTACAGCCAATAACAAACGCAATACCTTAAGGTAGAATTTTGATTATTTTCAGATCTACATTATAAACATCCTGCTTTCACAGAGAATGTTAATGGATGTCTTGGCAGTCAGATAGTACGACCATATTATCAGTATTTTCATTTTCAGTGCTGAATGTGGATACAGAGTACATGTGTTATAAATGCGTCACATAGATATGTGACGTATTCTGCATACAAATTGCGTGCATATCTGGATCAGCCCAGTGTGTCTCCAAACCCCACTTTCTTGATTACCTGTGTCTCCTTAACCTCCACTCTCTCATTCCCTGCATTGTACTCCCACTCTTTCATGACCCTCTGTGTTTCTTGAACACCCATACTCTCTACCCCTGTGACTGTCTACTGCCACTCTTTTTCTCCAACTCCTACTTCCTGTTGTTTCTCCTTCTGTTACCTTTTTGTTTCTTGTTATTCTCTTACTGTGGTTCTTACAATGTCAGCTCTACACCAGAATGAAGCCTGCCTTGCCACAAGTAAGGGCTCCCACTGGAGGGGATCGGATTGTGTGTCCAGGAGGTATAGTACACTCAGTGGTGGCAGTGCTTAACAACCATTCGGATGTCATGACCGCTGAGCAGCTGAGCAGTACAAGTAAGAGTGTCTGCTGTGTGCCTCCCTTTAAGACAGCTTGGGGGCGCTATGTGTGGTAGAACTGCTCAGCCGTAACTGGAAACAGCCCTGTTTTTACTAAAATTATAATAAATATCTCTACAAGGTGAAGTGACAGTTATTATCTGTAGACTTTCTCACTGAGTTTTAATTGTGGTGTGAAACAATAGGCACTGTGGTTATATCAGCTGATAGCATTGTCACTTTGGTAGCCTGACTCAAGCTGTGTAAATTCAGCAGGAGATATCACCAGCTGAGTCAGAGTTGCCGTGTCTGCCTCTGCAAGACCTGGCTCTTACACACACACTAACAATACTAAATCAACACAAAGTAAAAATAAATATTAACAGCGGGCTGGATTCACTGTTAATAAAGTGAGCCCACTTATGCAAAGTGAGTAAGTGAGCTGTATGATGTAACATTAGATTTACTAACGTAACTTCCATCTTACGGAACTAACTACCATACAATGCCGTTTAGGTATAAAGGGGCTGTGCTTTCCCTCCGCCCACCAAGGTGAGTGGGGGGTTCCCCCCCCCCCCCAAGGGGAGGGGGGGGGGGGGGCATTTCAGTTTTACAGTGTGGGAGTGTTTTCCCAGTTACGAGCGGATCAGCGGTCACACTTTTTACGAACCAGAGAGGGCAGTGACAGGGGGAGTTCACTCCTCTCTCTCGTGCGGAATTTAACACTCCTAGATGTACAGAAAATGCGTGGATCGGGTCCAATATCATTAAAAATACATTTTTTGGGAAAGATTGCCAGCCACAACATTGCAAAATCTGTATGAAGTGGTCTCTACAGCTGGCTACAAGCTATACGATAATTGTGTGGGTCAGTTTGTTATAGATGAAGTAGCTTGTACTTGTGCTTGTGGTTTTTGTGCTTAAATAATAGTATAGGCTCTCTTTTATATTATTGCCGAATTTTGATTTTTTTTCTCATTTGACCCTTCTTCCACATTGTGGGCCGTATTCAGAGCTCCGGCCGCACTGCAATTGAGGCCGGAGTTTTGAGAAATGTGCTACTGCGCATGCGCAGTAATTTTGTAACAATCTACGTTACTCCTTGCAACGTAGATTGCATACACGCGGTCTCAAAACTCCGCCCTCAATTGCAATGCGGCCGGAGCTCTGAATACGGCCCAGTAACTCTAAATGTAATTTGTGCAGATTAATGTAACAGGTGGTCGCACCATTGAGTATTGTGGGATGAGAAATGTTTATTCCTTGTCTGATGCTCTGTGATACAAGAGTATTCCAAGATGCTGGTACTCCATGGATTACCCATCAGTTATCTTCATAAACCTCAATAGATCATTGTATGCAAATAACATGAAACAACAATAAATGAGTTTATTTTGAAATAGTGTTTATTTTTTAACAACATGCAGAGGTGCAACTGAAACATTGCGGCAATTACTAATTCTAGTAATAAATAGTTCTGTAGATCCAGAGGAAGGCGAAGAAAAACCCCGCAGACTTTTCAGCCAATTCTGTCTCATAGATGGAAAAAAAATTCAGTAAGAGGGAGCCCTGCTCATAGGAGCTTACAATCTATGGAGATGAATCCTGCCTATAAGAGATCACATATGATTCCTCAAAACAGGTACAATTATAGACCACTAATATATTAACCCCTTTAATCCAGGACAGCAGATATAAGCTGGTGCCCCCTAGGACTTTGGATGTAAAAGAACATCAGTTTATTTCAATGTAGTTAATTTTTCTCAGCTGCTGGTCATCCAAATAGGGGTCATCTATCTTTTTACTGCCTCCAAAACCTAAAGCTATTCTTACATTAGGATTTGGAGCTGTTTGATTATTCCAATATATGGGTGGAGAACATGCAGGGCTACCCCAACAGAGGAAATGTGATGCTGCGTCCTCTGATTGCTGAACAGGTACCCAAGTACACCGCCAGTTACTAAACCTGTCCAACCCCCATTCCCTGGTCTGATTATCTTCCAAAAGCTGAAGTACCACCACAGCTGTTACATCCCGATGTATAGTCTGTAAGTCCTGACTTGAAACCTGGTGGTGATGGTGATGGAGGTGCAGTAGTATGAGCCGATGGAGCACTCAGGAATAATATGTACAATACATATCCCAGCCCTCAGAAACTCTCACTGTCTCCCACCTTTCTTACTTTTACCTTACCTTTTATTTTTACCTTTCTCTCTGTCAGTATCTTCACTGCTCCCAAGCTGCTGACCTCTTCTTTAAACATGTTCTTGAGGCTGTTCCTGAAGGCTGCGGTGTATAGGCTGACTGGGACGTTCTGACTGACGTGATGACTCTGACACTTAATCATCATGTACAGCCACAGTGTGCAAGCAGAGCCTGGGTCATGGTGTCTCTTCCCTGCACTTTCATTTGGTAGTTTTATGTATAGAAATAAAAGGGGAGGGAAGCCCTGCACATAGGAGCTATGGGGCAGATCCAGACCTACAGCCTCCGCACTAGTTACGGCGGCCGTATGCGTAAGAACGGTAGAAATGCCATTCTATGCATGCGCCGGGAATAGTGATCTAGCGTCCGTAACTACAGCGTAGTTACGGAGCTGCCCGCCCCTTCATCCGTAACTATGCTGTAGTTACAGAAGCTGGGTGGGGGGAGGGAGGGTAATTAGGAAGGGAGGGCCGGGTTAGGGAGGTTACGCTCTTGTGTGAGCATAGTTACATACAGGTATGCCGGCTGAAGTTAGGGTAGCCTTCAGCCGACGTAACTACGCTCACACAGGGGGAGTGACAGGGGGAGTACACCAGAGCTACGCTGGCTGTATTTACGGCCAGCAGGCCGGCACAGCTCTGGATCAGGCCCTATGGGCAGGGCCGTCGCAACCCGCTCCGCGGGGGGATGCAGTGCATCCAGGCGCCATGCTGGACAGGCGCGCATCCCCCCGCTCCCTGCAAGATGGACGCTGCTGTAAAACATTGATGAGAGTGCCTTATAGAGCCTCACAACGGCGTCCATCTCAGTGCTGCTCTGCCTGTGTAAGCAGCGCCTCCCCCTCACTGACGACGCTGGAGGCCACAGCAACGTCATGCAGAGCCCGCCGCGGAGGAGAAGCAGCAGCCAGAGGAGGAGAAGACTTCAGAGGTAAGTAATGGTATAGGGCGCTGGGTGCTGGACAGACATAATGGGGTTTAATAGGTGCTGGACACACATGATGGGGGTTAATAGGTGCTGGATACACATGATGGGGGTTAATAGGTACTGGATACACGATACACATGATGGGGGTTAATAGGTGCTGGACAGACATGATGAGGGTTAATAGGTGCTGGACACACATGATGGGGGTTAATAGGTGCTGGATACACATGATGGGGGTTAGTAGGTACTGGATACACGATACACATGATGGGGGTTAATAGGTGCTGGATACACATGATGGGGGTTAATAGGT
>WWET01003779.1:67716-79058 GCA_011038615.1 Limnodynastes dumerilii | reverse complement strand
CTAATAACAGCTAATAGGGAGAGAAGGGGAGTAAATGGGGAGACAGCTGGAGTACTTATGATAATGCCATTCTGTAATGGTATTATATTAAGTAACAATCCACACCAGCATTTAGTAAAGAAAGAATTCAGCAGGCCGGCGATCGTGAGTGTACAGGCTGATCATAGCTTTGTAAATGGTGTACACTTTTATTTTAGGAGTTAAAGACCGTTTTCAGGTGAAAACGGTCTTTATCTACAGAAAACAAAGGGATCTATTTACTTACCTTAAAATTTTCTTATTGCAGTGAGCCTGGCAGCATTGTTCATTAAATTTACCAATACTCACCCCTCCTGCGAGGTCCTTCGATAATCTCTGAGCTCATCGCAGGACATTTCATTCATACTTCATATGAATGAATTCCTGCACATGCGCAGAGACTCTAGTATTGGTGTTTTACAAGTATTTATTTATCTTTTTTAAGTTTTAAACCCACATTTTTTCCCCACACTTGCTTGCTTTTATTCCAGTGGTTTTCCTATACATGCCCCCCTTTCCTCCCCCTAATAACAGCTATTCCCCAGGTGTACCCCTAAGTTTTACGCCTGGAGCAGAGTGTGAAAATCTGCTCAGAGGCTTAGTAACTATAACAAACCACCGTCCCACTCTGAAAGGAACAGGCCAGCGGGGTGATGCATTATTTACTTGCATCGCCATGGAAACTTAAAATTTCCATGGCGATGCATGCTTTGTAATTAATAAAAACTTCATTTTTATGTGATAGTACCAGTTTTCTCTTCAAAACTAGCATTATCGCATTAAAATTAAGCTTGTAAATAGACCCCAAAGTGTTCACTATTTAGTAAATGGAGCCCTTAATCTTCACTCCTTATACCCGTTATGGTTGGAAGGCAGTTTGGTTTGAATTACACTTCTTGGGGTATATTCACAGTTGAAAATTACAGAAACAATGTACACATCGACAGTACCATGTTAAATTGTAGTAGTGCAAAATATAATAAAAACATTTTTACACACAAAACACTAAACTTTTGCTTATTAACACAAATACTGAGCAACTGGTTTGCTCTTACTCTAAAAGGGCATGATCCAGTGGTCTGTCACTAGAAACTATGGATTGGTAGGACTCGTAATGGACAAGCTTTGATACTTGCAAAGGCAGATGTGTAGAGAATGTAGAGTATTTAATGTTGTTTTATTAAAATTGATTAAATTCTTCATTTTTACATAAAAAAACCCAAAATTAGAAGTTGTACAATACATTTCCTGAGCACAGTGTGCAGCAATATGCTGCTATTCAGTCATAAAAAATAGTATGGTGTAGTATATTTAGTGAATTTGAAAAACTGTTCTATTCTTTAAATAGACAAGTTAATAACTGTTAGGTGTATATTTAGTCAGCAGACAATTAGTTATTAGCATGTTTTTAGCGTGTGGGAGGTAACCAGAGCATCTGGAGGAAAGCCACACAGACACAGGGAGAATATGCATACTCAACACGGAAAAGGTGCAGTCTGGGAATTGAACTTATGATCTCAGTGCTGTGAGGCACAAGTGCTACTCACTGAGCCACTATACTGCTCCTTTTCCAAACGACTTGAAATAAACAATAAATATGGGCTTTAGTTCATTAACAATCTCCATCAGTGACTTTCAGGTGGATTTGCATGGAAACATGGCTGCCGCCCCGCTCGCCTCTACACTTCCACTTTCTCATTATAATATAGCTGAACACCCCATTCCACAAGCGCAGACCACATGGATGCAAAGAAGGGCTGATCAGCCAGCTTGCATCCACTTCCGTTGTGCACAGTGCACAATAGAAGAGGACATGATCTCGGGTTTATTTCAGGTCCAAACCCTTGATCATCCACTTTTATACATTATTAGGCAGCTTTATAATCAATAGATTCACACTCTTATTTTGTGCATTGGGAAACACAGGCAGAGATTGAGCTAGTGATAGTTAGGATTATATGAGATTATATAAATTTTACACCTGTTTCAGCTGTGATCATATCAAGACTTGTTATATTGCAATATTATAAAACCTAATGGGAAGCGCCATTGGATTCTTCTAACAAGGGATGAGAGAAGTGGGCTGTTGTACCTCACACTTGTTTCACATACCGATTTACATTTTAAATATTAAACTTAGTAAATCATTTCATCATTCAATAAGAAAAATGTTTTTACACATTTCAGCTCTTTATGCATTCTGAGCAGAAAGTGGATCTGAAAATGAATATTATTGGTCCTATGGGGTTAGAAAATAAGAAAAGTATTTGCTATGAAAATAGTTTTGTGTTTTCACTATTTTAGGTACATTAGTGACATTTAGTTGTTTTTAGTGCTTTTTTGCAGCTCTTTAACACATGTATTTTAATTATTCATACTGTATGCAAGGAGCCATATCTACAGTATATATGCACCCTATATATGCAGATATTCCATGTCCAATGTTTCTGTGTGACATCAGGCTTTTATCTTTTACATTGCTAGACACTCTCAATAAAAATATAAAAATATATTTAGCATAAACCTTTAAGTGGTAGGGCTAGGCGTAGTCAGAGCTCTGTCACCCACAACCAGTATTTACTTATTTACAGTAGTAGTTACAAATATATTTATTTATATACAAGTTTAACATACTTATCCATAACACTAGACATAAGACATGTTTTATACCATCATAGTATCTAATATGAAAATAAATGATTAATTTACTTATTTTGAATCCACAGAACTGGAAAGACCTCTCTCTTGAACCAGTATGTACACAAATGTTTCCGGAATAACTATCAGAACACATTGGGAGCTCACATACTCTCCAAAACCATCCATCTAGAGCAGAAGTCCCTGAAGCTACAGGTTAGCTTATAACATTGCTTAAAAATAATATGATACAGGGCCGCTGAGTGATATTCATTCTTCTGGTGGTGGTGGTGGCTGGCAGCAGTAATGCCATCTTGCAAAGTCATTTGTAATGTGCCACAAACACCAGAAGATAATAGTCGCATTGCCATAACAGAATACCAAATCCTAACCTCTGACAAGTGCTCAGTTTCCATGTGACTGGATGGTAGACATTTTTGTGATCTGTGATTTGTATTTGCTGATTTTTCCCAGTAGATTTGGGACACAGGTGGACAGGAACGTTTCCGCTCCTTGGTATCTTCTTTCTACAAAGGCTCTGATGGTTGCTTGCTGGTCTTTGATGTCACGGATATGGAATCCTTTGCATGCCTTGAGACCTGGAGGAACGACTTTATTGACAAAATCCAGTCACCTGTTAATAGTTTCCCTATGATCACTCTTGGAAACAAAATTGACTTAGAAGAACGACAGGTATGAAGAACATAATATATTTGAGTACTGTATGCTCCATTTTAAATGGAAGTATCGGAGCTAATCCAGAGATAGAGACTAAAGGCCATATTCAGACACACTGAGGTCCTCCTGTCAATCCCCTCTCACCTCCAGATTTAGCAGTATATACACTGCCATAACGCTACCTTAAGTCTCCTGTGTGGATCTGCAGATCATATGACTGCTGATTCGCACAGAACTACTTAAACCTGCCCTTAATGTCAAATTTAAATGTTCTCTCCAGCCCACCTTACAGAGTTTAGGTGGGCGGGGGTATAGGGCCGCCCTGTCAGACAGGTCTCCAGGAGTACAAAACTATGTTCCGTATGCTTGAAGACCTGTTGCGAAACATGACGTGCATTGCCAGAAAATTACCCGACTTCCGCAAGCAACTTGTGGAAGTCGGGTGATGTTAGTGAGTCTGAATAGTGTATACACTAGCAGAACCATGTTGAGCTACAGGAAAGGCAAATTTATACTGTCCAAACAGAATTAGAGTTCAGTGGTGGGGTTTTCTAGGACAACTCCAAATGGAGGTTAAAAGTAAAGCTGTTTAGCAGTCGCGTGCAATAAGCTAAAGATAAGTATGTCCCCTGCATTCAAAAACATTATTATGAGTTTTCACCTCATTTTGCATTATTGACTCACACCTGAAGTATACATTTTTAGATATGCCAAAGCTCCTTTTTTTACTGTTCATAAAACTTGGTTATTTGTTGACATGTTCCTAATGATGAAGTATGTGCAAACAATTCTAGTTTACATTCATATTGGAAGTGAATACAAACAACACAGTAATGATTCCCTTGAGACATTTATAACTTATGAGTGTCTCTTGAACTGTGGAACCTATCTTTCTACATAGGTGCACGATGTACAGAATGGTATTTTGATAACTATGGGGCTGATACAGACACTGAGAATAAGAACAAAAAAGGTGTAAACCATGTTGCAATGTGAGGAATGCAAATGAATTCATTTTTTTGCATGCAGGGAAAATACTTTGCTCTTGCACAGAATGAAAATACTGCATTTCTTTATGTTGAAAACTTCCTAGAAGTCACAGGAATTGCCTCATAAACCACCTTTCAGACCCTTAATTGTTATGAACACAAAAACCTTTATTTAAACTAACACTTGGCCGTGTTCAAATTTAAAGGGCGCGGTATTTAGATTTTTTTGTTTCATTTTGGGAGGCACTGCACTAAAAGGTTGAAGACAACAATAGCTAACTACTGAGTCACAGCACCTGCCACCATCCTGAGGACACATACTCTGAAGCGTAGCACTATCATCCTCCTATAATGGCTGTGGAGTCAGATGTCACACTGACATCAACAAGGCATCCCCACAAAGGACATTTTGCCCTTCAGTTCCATCTAGACATGCTCCCCCAAGTTCACGAGTGTGCCTAATTGAGGTCTGTGATAAATAGATAACACAAAACATAAAAGACGAAACACCGAGTTGGTGAGTGTGTGGTTAATGACAACCAGGACAAAGCACCCCTTCTCTGCTGCCTCCTAGAATCTTTTTTCTCCCCTCTTTTTCCTCAATGGCAACCAAGGCCTAAGCCTCTGCCTCCCATCCCCAAGTGACCTGTGACCATTGCCTCCTCTTTGTCTCTCACACCTTAATTTTATACTTTTACAGGCCTTTGTGGCCTTTTATTATAGTTAATCTTTAATTAGAGTTGAATTAAGATACTTCACCTCTGAATTGAAATTTGCTTTCCCTTGCAGTTCTAGATGGTTTTGCTGGGGGTACATTGACACCTGTCCCTCCTCCCCATCCATGTTGTTTGTTTTCATCAATGAAAGGAATCATGTACTCATTCCAAATTACAATTCCACACTACCATGTGCAAATGATTTGATAATTGATTATGTATTTAGTTTTTATTAAAAAACATGAAATGCTGCGATTAATGTGTATTTTAGAACTATATCATTTTTTTATTTCTTATTTGCCTATCTATTTTTTAAAATCTTTGAATTCTTCCCAGTCCTAAGTATATTATTACACAAGCAATACAAGTTAAAAAGCAATTTTTCATTTCTTAGGTCTCACAAGAATCAGCAATTTCTTGGTGCAAAGAAAGAAAAATGTTGTATTTTGAAGTTAGTGCTAAAGACAACATTAACGTAGACCTGGCATTTGAGACTCTTGCCAAGAAAGCCTTAGTACATGTGAGTATTAAACTTTCATTTGTCATTTTAATTTCAGGCACTTTAATAAATTACCATTAAATTTAAAATATGTTGTTTTTGGAACAACAAACTTTGCTCATTTGCCCGACAAAATACAGCATCAGCATATTCCACCAAAGCATAGACTAGAGCAGGGGTTCTTAACTAGTGGTGGTGGTACTCGGTCCACTGTTTTGTGGTACTCAGGGCAAGCTTATCAGGAGATAACAGCCGTACATGTACTTTAACCAGTTGCGTTAAACTAAAGTATCTAGAGTGCTGAATGGCTTATGTAGAAAATGTAGTATGTAACAGTTCAAGTCCAAAGCTGCAGTTCAGCTGTGGATTTATGCAGAAAACCAACAGTTGTCAAGTGCACTCAAAAAACCCTAAATTTGTCCAACTATTATTACTGAAGCAGTCACACTCCCAACTAAGGATTCATGTCTAAAAACCCTAACCTTAAGTTAACTAGAGCAGAAAGCTTTGTCTAAACTGTTGGAAAAATGTACATGTAGGATATATTTTAAATTGCCATATTATAAATGTAACATAGAGGCCCTGATTCATAGATTTAAAATGAGAGAGTAAAGTTACTCCTGGGCAAAACTATGTTGATTTCAGGGGGAGTCAAATTTATGTAATGCTATGCATGCAGGGAGAATACTTTGCTTTTGCTTATTGCACACAGATACTGATCAGCTTTACTATTACACTGTTATATAGGCTTAGGCTGGAAAACATCACCTCTCTTCTCTAATACTGTTTGCAACAGATGAAATTTGACTCCCCTGAAATCAACATAGTTTTGCCCAGGAGTAACTTTCCACTCTTATTTTCAATCTCTGAATCAGGTCCAGTGTATTTATATGATGTAGGCGTCAAACATATAATAAAACGTTGAACACTAAAGTTTTTCCTTTTTCAGCTTAAAAAAGAAACAACAAAAACCTAAATCTGTTGTTTCTTGTAAAACTATTATAATAACCTATAATTTTTTTTTATTTTTTAACTTCATGCATATATTTCTATGTTGGAAAGTTGGACCGTGTTCACACTTAAGAATGCTTTAGGTTCTTAATTTTACGCACCCAAGTAGCAAGCTGACTTCAGTGACAAACCATTGATTTACAGCTTCTTATCCGACTTATGAGTGCCATAGGGCTACCTTATCTTTAGGTTCGTAGTTGTGTGCATATGTCGGCTAACTAGGAACGTTGTTGCGTAACCGCACACAGAATTACCTATTTATAAGGTGCCTCCACCTGTCCTGGCACACCCCTTCATTCTTAGGTCACTACGAACTTAGATGAACTAGATTCACAATGGCGATTCAGAACCATCCCATTCCCCCATTCATCTGAAACCTTTTCTCTTACCATTGTTTTCTCTTCTGTTCTTGGAATGTGGGTCATGCTCCAGACATTAAAAGCTTTCCTCATGAAATCGCAGCTCCGTTGGGGACGGGACTTGCATGCTGAGACCTGGGTCGTGCTGTAATCGCATTTATTCAGCACTAAATGGACAGGTAGGTGTGGGAGATCAACGCTTGGTTCTGCAGGCTCTCGGATCCTGCTTCTGCACAGTTTCAGACAACCTCTACAGAACAGTGCACTGACAAGTTGGAGAATTTGTGTTATGGCCAACGTGATTATTTATTTTTGAAAAGTGCCTTGTAAGGGGGTTTCTGGGCAACTGGAAACCCCCTGTGTGTGCCACTGCTGTACTTTAATATAATGCCGTTTTAGTGTAAAGAAAAACACAAAATGACCCAAACAAGTCCACTAGAATGACCATTCCATATGACTGGGTGACTCCAAAATTGAAGCTCAGTCAGTCTTGATGATAATTCCAATAGCAGAGATCCTCACAATGAGTCAGTGTTCCTCAACTGGAGACAGTGAACAGTAGTTTGGGAAATTCATATTCCTTATTAAGACATGGGCAAGGAAACATCACCTCTTAACTAAACTAATTCTGTTTGCAACAGATGGAATTTGCCTCCCCTGTAATTCAACATGGTTTCGTCCCATGTTTCATTTTCCACATTTTCTCCTTTTCAAGATTTTCAAACTCTATGGCTATTGCATCATGTAAGTGGCTTCCATGCCCTTTATCATGTGATGTGCATACCATAAACAAGTGTTCAGTAAAAATCAAGTAACTTTTCTGCACACATTGGATTTACATATTGTTACTGATGTAGACCATGAGAGTACATTTAAAACATGTGGAAATATACATCACAGAATAACCATGTTAAACTGAAGGGTGAGACAAAGGTGACATTACAGCACTAATTTACAGAATAAACAAACCTGTGTAGTATGTAAGTTGTATATGCAAAAGCAAGGCATTTTCCCTGCATGCAAAGAAAGTTTTCTAACTGAACAATATTAACAAGGCCTTTAGAGTTGTTGGGCTGGGAAACGGGACACGGTGCTCTGCTACCTTTGTGACAACACCAATGAATACACTTATGGGTGGAGACCTGCAGTTATGATTCACAGCAGGCAAATGCGCAGGGAGCCACTGTTGTGCAGCCTGCTACAGCTCTCTGGCAGCAACTATTGATGGTAGGGTCTTTTAGTGGGTCTCCACAGAGAATGGCCCTACTTTGTATACTTAATACAGAAATGTGAAAGGATAATTGGAAGAAAAACCTTAATGGTTACACCTTGTAAAATTAAAATTAAATAAATCCTAAAGCACTTCAACCATCAACCAGGAATTGCCAGCCCTGTCATACAATGGAAACAATAGAAGAAAAATGGCAAGCGCACTTAGGAAATTTAAAAACGAATAATCCAGTGATTAACGATATCGCAATTAATTAAAACAGACATAGCAATAAACAACATATCAATTCAACATTATGGAGAAGGCTATTGGTAATATAGCAGACCACACATTTAAAGATGATTGTATAAAACCCTGCAGGGATTAATTTATGTGTTGGTTAATTGTGCACAGCCCAAATGGTTCTCACTCAGCTCCTTACAGAATTGGTATACAAATAGTAAAGGCTCCAATAAAGATCAATATATAAGCTTTAGATGGATTAAGCACCAAGGAAATGATCAGTCCAATGTTTGTATGGACTCCTAAATGATTTGACTAATTACTGGCCCAAAAGTTCAGCAAAGTTGTTCTCAATGTAAAGCACAGCACAGGAGTTTCAATAATGGAGCAATGTAGATACTGTAGCAAGAGATTATTTGAAAGAGAGTAACAAACCCCCTTACTGTAATCAGAGAGAGGTCGATAGCACCCCAGAGGTATGCGTTTCTCTAGCAGCACTAACCTACACGTGCATCTCAACAGTGGAGCAGTATCAATCAAAAGGTGGTTTTAGTAAAAGGGACAATTCCTCATACATAGGTCTTACCATGATGTAACCGTTCACTGTTGTCAGAAATGAATCGGTAACGCACCGAAGGTGCTCGCTTCTCTGGTGGCACTGACCATCCACCGCTGAGGTATAACTGGAAAATGTGTCCAGATATTTGAAGGAGCTTCACACCGGTGTCATATAGATTAATCTGGATCCTGAGCAGGTTTAATAATGTCAGTGAAGAAAGTGAATAATATATTCTTAGAAGCAATCCAAGTTGAGAGACCGAGAGGGCAATGTGCACACATAAGAAGCTGGTCTCCTTGCACCTTTACGCGTTTCACCTTATCAGCCTTACGGTTTCCTCAGAAGGATATCTGTTCCCCACTCCTTACACACTTAAATAGAGGTTTAATTAATACATACAACACCTGGTTAAACTCCCAAGACTTTGAGGAGGAATGCAATCGCAATCACTGGAAAAAAGTTTTTTTGTTAAAAAGATGAATACACCAGAGGTATATTTCCTGATATTAAATAACATAAAACAAAATATTTTTTATAAAAATATATGAAAAATAATAATATCCTTAATTTCAATGCTTTTTAAACATTAGACAGGAACGGAGTATATAATACAGAACAGAATATTACCCAACAGCGCCACTAGATGGCGATCAGATTTCATTCAGAAAGAAAACAATGTATCTTTTTAATTACTACAAATACAAAAGTGATTTTTAGTAAGTGTAACTGTTAAATTCCAAGTAATATTGTTCTACGAGGTGTGATAAGACCTCCACATTTAATACCTTTATCATAAAGAATATCAGATTACATAAATTTTAACAATTTTTTTTTTACAAATGAATCAATCAAGTGAATACAATATATGCATAAAAATGCTGATTAATATATACCTTCACAATAACCTATTAGTGGATTGTACTAATATAAGTATTATCAGTAATTAATATATAATGTGAGATTTATACAAATAATCATGTAAATAAACCTAAACCAATTCACCTCATATATACCAATCTATATTTTAATTTTGTTTTTTAATTCTTAAATTTTTAAGTGATAATATTAACAATATAGATCCCGTCATTGACTGGAATAGAACTGGAGAAAAAGCGGGAGAAAAAATGGTAAAGAATTGCAAATATTTCTATAGCTAAAAGAGGCGTAGAATCAGTCGCCAAAATCAATACTTTCTTTGAGACCTTCTGGATACAGCGTCTGTAATGCCTGTATCCAGCATAACCTCAAAAACCGATCTCCTCCTCTCACAGTGGGAAGGATATGCTCTATCCCCACTATGGTGAAGGAAAAGGGCTGATCCCAATGTGCCTCCACCCAATGATTGGCCATGCTATGTTGTCGGTTTTTATTCTGTGTTCCATGAAGCGTAGCTTCAACATGCCGGTTGTGCGGCCCACATATTGAAGGCCACACTTACAGGTCATAAGGTAGACAACATATTTGTTGCTACAATTGATGTAATTTTTTATTGGGAAAACATTCTTATTACTAAAGGATTGAAACAGTGTTTGAAATGGAACTGATAGACAGGTCGTACACCTCTGTGATCCACAACGATAACAGCCCATGGGTTTCTCTCCCATAACAGGGGGAGGGGCATTTAAAATTGGATCACTCTCGTCTCCTTCCTTAACTGTTGGTTCCCTTTTTGATTTTTGATTAACATCCTGAAAGCTGGGTGCCAGGTATCTCTTAAGGTTCCTGGCCTGCCTGAAAACCACAGTTGGGTTGGAGGGGAGAGTTTCCCTAAGGAGTGGGTCCAGTTTTAGAGTCTGATCATTTCTTTTGAAAATAAATTATCAGACTCTAAAACTGGAAAATTAAACCTCTATTTAAGTGTGTAAGGAGTGGGGAACAGATATCCTTCTGAGAAAAACGTAAGGCTGATATGGTGAAACGCATAAAGGTGCAAGGAGACCAGCTTCTTATGTGTGCACATTGTCCTCTCAGTCTCCTAACTTGGATTGCTTCTAAGAATATATTATTCACTTTCTTCACTGACATTTTTAAACCTGCTCAGGATCCAGATTGATCTATACGACACCGGTGTGAAGCTCCCTCAAATATCTGGACACGTTTTCCAATTATACCTCAGCGGTGGATGGTCAGTGCTGCCGGTGAAGCAAGCACTTCCAGTGCATTACCGATTCCTTTCTGACAACAGTGACCGGCAGAGGCGGAACTACCAGCGGTGCAAGCGGTACACGGCACCGGGGCCCATGGAGATAATGGGGCCCAAAGCACCCATCGCATCAGCCACTACTGCGGTGGCTGTGGGCCCCTATATCCCCATGGGCCGCGGCTCTGTTTGTGTGCAAGCAGAGCCGGCGCGGTCTCCCCGCTATGGAGTCTGCCAGCGCTCATACAGGATGAGCGCTGGCAGTCTCCACAACAGGGAGACC
>WWET01003778.1:137175-152944 GCA_011038615.1 Limnodynastes dumerilii | reverse complement strand
AGGGGTTAACAGAAACAGTCAGGCAGGATAAGCAAGGTAAATACAAATGGGACTGAACAGCAAGGTGGGAGATGGAGGGAATGGAGAAACAAAGGGATGAAGCAAGGTACCGGGCAAGGACAGAACTGGGGCACTCAAGAAAGTAAGAAGCAAAGTAGCACAAGGCAAGAGGAGAAAAGAAACTGGCACAGAGACACTAGAAACTAGAAGCTATGACCAGCACCTGCTACTTGCACTGGAGGCTATTTAAGGAACACTCCCCCAATAGCTGTGGAAGCCAGACACACCTCCAGGGAAAATCAACCTACAGCCGGGAGAAAATCAGACACACAGAACTGGTAAGAAATTAACACACACTCTGCCAGGATGGACCTGCAGAGTGTAACAATGACCAATGCTTGAATACAAAGATTCTACGTCAAAACTGACCAACCAGGTATCTACAGGGACCACAATATCCTCAATATGGGCAAGCAGTGTGTCCTTTATATAGGAAGGTAGTGTCAGCACGAACGATCTTAAATGTGCATCTACATACTGGCTGGCCTTCTCTGTAAGAGACTGGTTACCTAACACAATGGGTCTCCCAGGAGGGCAGGCAGAGTTTTTATGCACCTTCGGGAGTAAATAAAAACACGCCGTCCTGGGATGTGTTACAGTAAGGAAGTCCAGGGTTTTTTGATCAATCACTCCCTCTTCCTTAGCCAAAGTTATTATCCTATTATAGGAATGTAAGAAATACATTAGGTGAAATGACACTATGTAGCAGTTATGTCATGGTAATATGGATATCTTCTGATCTATGTATCAAGTGTAATTACTTGAGAGTTTGGCAGAAAAATTGTGATTGCAACAATGTGAGCATTGAGAGTTCATGTGAGATCATTTGAAACCGTTGTGGCACAACATATATGCTATATGGGGTTAAATAATAGACTGTTAAATAGTGAAAAACGCCCACAATGCTATACAAATATACAAGGCATTATTGCATGTACCAAAATATTTAAATCTCAATAAAAATTGGTGTTTGCATATAGACTGCTAAATTGTACTAAACAGTGAAAAACGCCCACTATGTTATATAAATATATAGGCATCAATGTCTGTACTAAAAATATTTAATTCTTAATAACAATTGGTGCTTGTTTTGCTTTGTTCAAACTTTAATGATTTTAATATATGGCTTTCTTTTTCCTTTCTTGTGTTCGTCTGGTGTCCAGGTGGTAGAATGAATGCACAATTACTCCTGTACGATTTACTCCGCTCTGATTGGACAATACCTGTTTAAAGGGCTCCACCAGACCTGACGACACTACCCTTGACAAAGTCCCGCCCAGGGACGAAACGCGCGTCGGGTGAACGATACCTTGGCTATCCAGATGGTAGACGCAGTACTCTCCGTGTGCACCGGAGCTCTGGTGTAGATCCAAGGACTTCTGTTTTGTTCTTATTTGTCCAGCTCTCCAGCTCGCACCGCCAGACAGGGGGAGTCAGTGTAGGGTGAGCATACAGCACGGAAGTGCGAAGCGCAGCCGTGAGGCTGTTAGGGGATGCGATATAGGGTCTTTTCCTTCTTTGCCTTACTTAGTAGCTGGCGGTGCATGTCTCTTACCAAACATTTTTGTGATGGAGCCTGCTAGGGGAAGCGATATAGTGTTTTTTCCTTCCTTGCCTTACTTAGTAGCTGGCGGTGTAGGTCTCTTACCATACACTCTGTTGATGTATTATATGACTTGAGATTGCACTATTATATATGAGTGTGTTTATCCCCGCTTTTTGTGGGATATGAGCAGGTGTATTTTTCTAATTACTATTGCATTGGGGGCATTTACCCATATAATTGTAATTTTCTGCTACATGTGAGCTGGTGTATTTTTCTATCTATCTCTGCATTTAGGGCATTTGTCCATATATTTGTACATCCAATTAGATTTCTTTACCTATGTTGTGCATTGATAGATGGGATTGGGCAAATATTGACAATTATGTTATTTTTTCTATTTAATATGTGTTTTAATTTGTGAGCAATAAAAATTTGTTTTAGATCACTTCTAGGAGTTGCGTTTCATATTTAGTGTGCGCTTAGGTTAATCTCTCCCGCGGTTGCACAATTAATTTTGTGTAACCTTTTTTGTTTGTTTGTATAATGAGAAAGGGCCTGCCGTTAAAGAAAAGGGCAAAAGAGGGCCGAGAGACAAAGTGGGAAACACAAAAGTACTTGTGTGAATAAGCACCATATCCATCTGAAATAAAGAATGGTAATATGTCCATAACCTGTATCACTCAAGTAAAAATAGTTAGAGGAAACAAACCAAATTCTGAGTCTCATTAAGTCCATGTGGAGCAGTAGTTCTAAGTTCATGAATCCACTGGGCCTCCAACCGTGATTATTCTTGGTCCCTATTACCTCCACGGGGAAGTGGGGGAACCGAGTCAATAATCTTGTAGCGGAGCATCGCTAAACTGTGTTTGAAAGTCACGAAATGTTGAGCTACAGGTTGATCTGTAGATTTGCCCCCTAAGGCTACCCGAATGGTAGAACGATGGAGAGCCATTCGCTCTTTAAATTGCCCCTTGGTCTTCCCTACGTACTGTAGGCCACAGGGACAGGTGATGAGGTACACCACGTATGTCGAGGAGCATGTAAGAAAATGTTTGATGAAATATTTGTGGCCCATGTGAGAATGATGGAATACTGGACCTTGTTCCATATACCGGCAGGTGACGCAATTAATGCTCCTGTAACAGCCTTTCTTGCTAGTGAAGACAGGTTTAGGAGAAATGTCCGTGTGTACCAATCTGTTGCGTAAATTAGGGCCCCTTCTATAGCTAGGCATCAAAGAATGTCCATGGAAGCATCCCAAAGAGGGATCATCCCTAATGATGGGCCAGAAACGTGTCATAGTCTGCTTGATGGTATTGTGCGCAGGGGTAAACGTGTGTACAAATGGAATACGTTTGTCCAAAGTGCCTTTCGGTTTAGGTACCAGAAGATCCCGACAAGGAATTAGAAGAATTTTTTCCATTATTTGATGAAGAGAATTACGGCTGTAACCTCTGGCTACAAACTTGTCACACATCTGGAGCATCTTGGTTCTTGTTGTGTTTGGGTCATCAGTGATGCGATGTACTCTTAGTAATTGAGAATACGGCAAACCATATTTTAATGGTGGAGGATGAAATGATGATGCCAGCAAAATGGTATTCCTGTCCGTTGGTTTGGAAAAGATGGTAGTGTGCAGAGATCGGCCATCAAAGGTGACTTCAACGTCCAAGAAATGTACAACTTTAGGAGAAAGAGAATGTGTAAATCTGATAGGAGACGGACTACTATTCAAGTCCTGGAGCAAATCAAGGAAGAGATCTTCACCTGCAGACCACAACAGGAATAGGTCGTCTATATAACCAACATAGAGAAGGGACCCCCACTGGAAACGTGCATCATTGTAGAGGTGATCTTGTTCATAAATGGTCATAAAGATGTTGGCATACGATGGGGCCACATTGGACCCCATCGCACAGCCAACCATCTGCAAAAAGAATTTGCCATGAATTGAAAAAAATTCTTGGTAAGTGTGTAATCCAGGAGTGGTAGTAATACATCTGGATGAGCGGCACGATATTCAACATCTGTTGTAAGATAACAACTGACAGCCTGCACACCTGCAACATGTGGGATGCAGGTGTACAGGCTGCTGACGTCCATGGTAATAAGAAGTAGGTTCTGAGGAAGTGAGTGAACCTCTGCCAATTTATTGATAAAATGCGTGGTGTCACGCAAGTAAGAGGTACTCTTCTGTATCATTGGTTGTAACTGGGTATCCAGGAATATGGAGATGTTCTGTAGAAGAGAGCCCCTCGCCGAAATAATCGGTCTACCAGGCGGATTTTGCGCATCTTTGTGCAGCTTTGGGATGGTGTAGAATACTGGACAAATAGGGAAATCCACCCTCATGAACTCCAATTCCTGCTTAGTGATCAAATGATCGTTATGGGTCTGTGTGAGAAAAGAGTCAATCTCCTTTTTGAATTGTACCGTCGGATCAAATTGTAGTCTGCGGTATGTGTTGTCCGCAGATAATTGTCTGTAGGTTTCACTAAGGTATTCTGATTTGTCCTGCAGGACAATAGCCCCACCTTTATCGGCGGAACGAATAATTAAATTCTCATCATTTGAGAGATCCTTGAGTGCTTGAAATTCAGCCCTGGACATATTGGGTGTGATTTTGTTCCTGTTGTTGGCAGGGTTGGTGATTTTAATGCATTAGTCTAAAGTCCTTGAAAAGGTCCATATAGCTGGATGGGCGGAAGGAGGAATAAACTTGGACTTGTTTTTAAATTGATGATGACTCATGGGTTGTTCTGAATGTTGAAAAAATTCCTTCCAGTTCAGCTGTCGGTTTAATTTAAAAACATCTACCTTCCAATCGAAAGTATTATGTAAACTTGTGGGGACAAAAGATAGACCACGATTCAAGACACTAACCTCATCTTTGGTGAGAGTTTGTGAAGATAAGTTGAAAATCAAGCTCTCTTCTTCTTTGTGTTTCGCCTGTTTACCCCTCTTCCCCTGGCCACCTTTCCTGGTATGGGTGGGGCGGTGTTTGATCGGGTACGTGGCCCTAAAGGGGGCTTCTGTGTAGCGAAAGAAGGGTCTGTAACAACAGGGTCCGTCTCAGTATCTGTACCTGAGGCTGCTGAGGTTGATGAAGCAGAAAAATAAGAGGGAGGTGTAGGTCGTAAAGCTCTTCTCCGCGACTTATCGTCTTCTCCTGTAAGCCATCCATAAATGTGACGGTCATGATAATCCCTATTGACCGCAACCTTCTTCTCCTTTTTATACCGGATAATGTCCTGCTTGTGGGACTCCACCAAGGAGGAAAGTCTTGATTGCCAATCCGTATTGGGATCGGCTGCCAGTATGGGGAGCTTAATAGATTTTAGATGAGTGATTTTATTCTTCAAAGTTTCTGCTTCTTTTTTTTTTTTTTTTTAAAGACAATTTTTTATTTTCAAATGCATGACATTGCAGATACATTTAGATATACAAAGTGTAGAAAAAAAAAAACACACAGTGACCCGACATTTACATCGAAATCGGGAATACATCAGAACATCATGCATATTTAACTAGGGTAAGGGGATAACATTAAAATCAGCAAAACAAAAAGAAAGAGGGGGTAAATCAAATAATAGATAAAATAGGAAAACATAGGACAACTGAAAAGTAAATAATAAACAAATATTTTGTGCCTCAAAATAGTAGTATGTAGTCCTCAGGCAGTCTAGTCTCTAGGAATCTCCGCAACTTGTATAAATTATAGTCATGTACATATATGTACCTGGTAAACGGGATGGGCTCACCATTATAAACCTTAAAGCTTTATAACAAGGCAAAATGACTAAGGTAGAAACCTTTAACTTGTAGGAGGGCACTCCTCTAGCTGCCTATATAGGAACCAAGAGGTGGATTCGAAGATTTCTGAAATTTTCGTTTGCGTTGCCGCATCTAAGTGTTGTATATAAGGTTCCCATTTACGATAAAATTTTACTACCCCCTTCTCGACGTCAGGCATAGTAGCCCGTCTATCAAAGTATAGTGATTCAAGTAAGAGACGCTTGACTGAGTCTAAAAATGGAGGGGTGGGTTTGGTCCAATTGTTGAGGATAGCTTTTTTCCCTACCGTAATTATCATAGTAAGTAGAGGAATCAGTGCTTTGTTCCTCTCACCTAGGTGCCACTTTTGAAAATTTCCAAATAGCATAGCTACAGGATCACTTTGTATCCTGAGGCCACAAATTGTATTAATGAACTGAGCGACCTTGTTCCAGAACCGCACCACCTTACAACAACTCCAAAAGTTGTGGAAAAAGGTCGCGTTTGCCTGTTTACACTTCAAGCAGTGACCCGTGTCCTCGGGAACCATATACCTCCGTTGGTTTGGGGCAATATACATGCGATGAATAGTCTTAATATGGACTTCTTGTAATTGTGCAGAATGGAGGGTTTTCAGGGTTCTCAGATTGTGCTTAAGTAAAGTTTCATTCTCAAAATCTGGGATGTCCACCTGCCACGCCTTAATTTTGGGTTCCCACAATTTAAGAGATCGAAATGACAACATATCTTTTTGAATGAAGCGAGTATGGTATACATTCGTTTTGAGAAAGTGTAAAAGATCCATCAAGGGATCTGAGACAGGGGGGTTGGTCCGTGGGATTATACAAGACATCGCAAAATGACGAATTTGCAAAAACAAAAAAAAATGTGAGTTCGGAAAACCAAACTTGTCTTTTAAATTTTGAAAGGTGAGAGGTGTGCCACCAGGGTCAAAAACATCGTTAGTAATCCTAATGCCTTTATCTCTCTACATAGTCCATGGTCCAAGCTTGGGGGGAAATTAGGGTTACCCCATATGGGGACATATTTAGAGATATGTGGGTCACGGCTATAGGCTGCATTGATGTGTATCCAGGAGGTATAAGTATCTCTAAAAAGGATATTCCCCATAATGTTACCAGGTATATTTTTCCGTGGTTGGAGTAGGAGTGCTGCGGGGTAAAAGATAGCTTCTTCTAGTTTGGCATTAGTATAAATTTCTTTACTAAGGAACCAATCTGTAATATAGCGGAAGAAAACCACGTTTGAAAAATGATTAAGGTCTGGAATTCCCAGTCCTCCTTGTTCCCTAGGTAGCTGCAAATGGGAGAGAGATGCTCTGGGCCTCTTCCCTTGCCACAAGAATTTGGAAAAAGCTTGGGTACAACGGGTAATATCGGTTTTGGAGATCTTAATCGGAATCATCTGAATAATGTAAGCAAGTTTAGGGAAAATTATACTTTTTAAAGCAGCGGCCCTACCCAGCAGAGACAAAGACAGGAATCGCCAACTGTCTAACTGTCGCAATACTTCTCCAATTATTTTCGGAAAATTAACCTTATAAAGAAAGGAAAGAGAGGTAGGGATATGCACACCTAGGTATTTAATAGAGTGAGCAGTTATTTTAAAATGGGTAGTAATCTGCGGTGATGACATAATATCAGCAACAGCAGTGATTGGAAGAATCTCAGATTTTTGGAGGTTGACCTTGTATCCAGCGAATGTACCAAATTTTGTTAGCACATCTATTATTGCTGGAATAGAGATTAAGGGTCGGGAGACAAATAAAAGCATGTCATCCGCGAATAGAGACACTTTTAATTCTACAGAGCGAACCTTAATGCCACTATATGCTGTGTTCTGTCTAAGGGCAACTGCCAGGGGTTCCAATGCTAGGGCAAACAATAAGTGTGATAAAGGGCAACCTTGTCGGGTGCCTCTTTCAATCTGAAAGGGTTGGGAAAGAAAACCATTACATACTATTTGTGTTAAGGGACGGGAATATAAAGTTCTAAGCAGGGTACGAAAGGACGGTGGGAAACGGAACGACGAAGCGATTCAAAGAGATGATCCCAGGTCAAAAGGTCAAAAGCCTTTTCCACGTCCAACGAAAGAAGGAGGTTAGGTTCCACAGTGCTCGGGGAGTTAAACAGGTGATAAAGGGCACACAAGACCTTTCTAACGTTGGAAGCAGATTGGCTTCCCCAAATAAATCCCGTTTGATCTCTATGAATGACATGCGGCGTCACTAATTTTACCCTATCAGCCAGGATATTAGTAAGAATTTTATAGTCAATATTTAATAAGGAAATTGGCCTATAGGAGCTTGGAAGTTCAGGGTTTCTGCCCGGTTTCGGGATTACTTTCAGGATAGCCGAGTTGAAATATAAGGGGAGAACACCGCGAACGTAGATTTCGTTAAATAAAGCTGTAAGGGGTTCACCAATTTCTGGGGACAGAGTTTTATAAAACTCAGTGGTATAGCCATCTGGACCTGGCGCTTTGAAAGGTTTTAGGTTTTTAATGGCTTTAAGGACTTCATCTACTGAAATAGGATTGTTAAGAAGGGCAATTTGGGGCAAGGATAAGTGCGGAAGAGAGATGTTGTCCCAAAATTGTGATTTTTCTAGGGTATCAATTGGACCTTGGGAATATAATTTAGTATAGAAGTCACGCAAGGTATCTATGATGTCAGACCCACTATTAACTCTAGAATTGTCCTCCCGAATTAGACTATGTATGTTGGTAGATTTCCTGCACCCAGCAACTAGATTGGATAACATACAACCAACCTTATTACCGTGACGGTAAAATTTATATTTTCCCAGGTAAGTGTAATGATTACTAAGTTGTGACATGACCCCGTCAAAATGTGATTTACAATTCAAATAAGTTTGCCTGTTGGGGGTTGTAGGGGAAACCAAAAAGGATTGGTAAGCCTTTGACAGCTCCCTCTGACTATCTAGATAGAGGCGGGATTTATTTTTATTATGTTTGGCTGTAAACGAGATGATGTCACCACGCAACACCACTTTGGCTGTTTGCCAGTATAGAGAAGGGTCAGATTTGTGCTCTATATTAGAGGTGGTATAGGATGCCCAGCTAGCCTTGAGCATGTTTTGAAATTTCAGGGAGTTAGAAAGATTAGATGGGAACCTCCATTGTCTATGATGGCCGGTGTCTAGCCCAGTAGAGATAATGGACCATACCAGGGCATGGTCCGAGAGGGAGATTGGTTCAATTCGAGTATCTATAACTGCTGGCAGTAGGTTATGGGATATAAATAGATAGTCAATACGTGAAAGAGTGCCATGGGCAGCAGACAAACACGTATACTGTCTATCGAGGGGATTACGGGCTCTCCAGACATCAAAAATAGATAGTTGGGTTAAAAAGAGCAATAGTTCTCTCGACGGTAGACGAGAGTGTCTACGTAAACGTTTCTGTCGATCTAATGGCTCCGAAAGAGCTACATTAAAATCACTACCGATTAATAGACGAGGGTGGGATAGGGGAAGCAGTTTGGCCGATAGCTGACGGAAAAATAATTTATCAAACACTGTTGGAGCATATACATTGCAAATACAATATTGTGCCGCAGCAATAGTAACTAAAGTTATTGTAAACCGGCCGTCTGGGTTTGTTATATTGTTAAGGATAGAGATTTGCAAGGATTTTTCAACTAAAGTAACCACGCCGCGCGCCTTAGAAGTATAGGAGGCCGAGGTCAGGACCATATATCCCATCATATTCAGTTTCTGAGTTTCAGAGGGAGTGAGGTGAGTTTCCAGGAAGCATGGCTATATTAATTTTAAGTTTTTTTAGGTATAAGAATATTTTCTTACGTTTAATGGGGGAGTTGATTCCCCCCACATTCCAGGAACTAACCTTCAACTCTGACATAGTAAGGGTGGAGGAGATACGTGATATAGCAGTAAACACATTCTACTGTAGAGGTATCTAAGCAGGAAAAGAAGGAACTATCAGACATCTCACCTATATGGACGTTACCTGAGTGTTGAGCTTGGAGAAAAAATATTATATGCATAAGAGGCACAAGAGGACGCAAGACATAACTAAACAAAGAAAGAAAAATAAAAATAATAAAAAAATAAAAATAGTACAAACCAGCTGGAAAAAATTCCCAGCTAAACGTAACCAGTACATTAAGCTTTCCGGTGAACAATTGCAACAATCGTAACACTAGAGGCAGACCAATATTGGAATCATATAGGTGCTCCTCACCGGCCACAACGAATATGTAAATATATGAACTGCAAACATTGACATACTTTAGATTTTTTTTTTTTTTTCCTCCCTCCTCCCCCCCCCCCAAACCTCTCACCGTCTTCCTTCTCTCAAAACCATACCGTAAGAGGCTAATGGAACATAGGAACGGGCATATAGATAATCCTAATGGAGGATAATTAAACAAAATGCCATTTGGTCAGACTATATCTAACATCAGTCCCAGCAGAGAGTCAAAAGGAAGCAATACTCAGCCATATATAAGTCCCGGACGTCTCCGATCTTGGAGTGTAACAGGATCCGCAAAAGTCAGCTGGATACAACCGAGAGTTCTAAAGCAGAGGCGCAGAGATGGTGTCCTGGAAAAACATGACTTGTGGTGTAGTTGCGAGATTTCGGCAAACAGCTGTAGATCCAATTAGTGCAGACATCCAGAAAAAGAAGATCCAACCTCTAGGAATCTCGAGAATCATCTATGGAACCAGAAGCTTCTTATCAGCCAATGCGTTGCGTCAGCAGGGGCAAGTGGTCCCGCACAGACTTCCTCAGGGATGTGTAAAAGAGTTGAGATGGGGCGCCAAGAAGGATTTTAATCTGGGTCCAGAGTGCGATGCTGATTGGTAGCTGGGGGACCCCCTGTGGGGCCAACAACGGAAGTATCTTATAACCTAATGTTTTGAATAATAAAAAGCAAAAGAATATAAATAAACAACAAATATTTCTTGAAGCTGTTCTGGTGTGTATCTTATTTGGAATTTGTAGCAAAATCAATTACTTAGAAGGGAAACAATAATTATACTAAGTTGCAATTTTTAAAGAGGTGACAATAAGCTCTCTGAACAAAATGGGATAAAGTGTGTTGATAAATATGATATTAATCATTTTTCTTAGAAGGGGATTTATAGTGAGAGACGGGGGTATTAATAGAGAGTTATATATACCAGGGAAAATATATAAACGCTAGAGATATAGTGGGGTGAAGTCTAAAGGGTTAAGAGTTAATATAATAAGGGAATGAGATTAATTAGAGTTAGGTTGAGCAAAAAGGTACTGCACTCTAATAGGGATCGTGATCGATAGTAAATGAAAATTAAATAAGTGCTAAAGAGATTTACATTAAGATTTATCAATTCAACATATAGTGACAACGAACTCTAAATTTAACTCTAAACACAAATTAATTAATTATTTACTGTATGACAACGGTGTGGTATGCTCCGCACTGGAGATAATATACACAGTACCTCAAATTCCTCATAAACGTTCAAAAAAAGAGTCCATAAAGAATGTTCCTCTGTTATACGTCCTCTCTCTTTCCTCTTTCAATATACGTTTCTCATATATAACGATCCCGATCCTCCGAGATGCCTTTCTCCTGGAGCTTCCGTGCTTTTCTCCCGTATATGGAATACAAAGAGAGTACAAAAACCTTATGTGTAGTACTAGACAGACTTCGTACCTCAACCCCAAGCCAATTGCTCACTCACAATATATTGGCTTGGTATATAGCATATAATGGGTTTCTTTCAGCGTGTTCCGGGTCTTCTTCCTTATCCTCTCCAAGGGTCCCAAGGATTCACGGTTTACATAGGAGAAAAAAACTTTCCTTTACTGCATATCAGACTGCGTTGAAAAGGACCTTTGTAAACCAAAACAGGTCTTCTTGGAGCAGAAGAGACTGCAAGACCCTTTAGAGGAGCCAACAGAAAAAAGAAAGAGGCTGATGCGAAAGAACAGAAAGGAGAATCCATTTGGAAACAGAGTGTTTTATTTACATGCATACAAACAAAGAAACAGCACGTGAGTAGATTTATTGAAGATCTTTGATACTTACCTGTTAGAACTACTGCGCAAGGCTGTTTCCTTTTTTCTCCTATGTAAACCGTGAATCCTTGGGACCCTTGGAGAGGATAAGGAGGAAGACCCGGAACACGCTGAAAGAAACCCATTATATGCTATATACCAAGCCAATATATTGTGAGTGAGCAATTGGCTTGGGGTTGAGGTACGAAGTCTGTCTAGTACTACACATAAGGTTTTTGTACTCTCTTTGTATTCCATATACGGGAGAAAAGCACGGAAGCTCCAGGAGAAAGGCATCTCGGAGGATCGTGATCGTTATATATGAGAAGTGTATATTGAAAGAGGAAAGAGAGAGGACGTATAACAGAGGAACATTCTTTATGGACTCTTTTTTTGAACGTTTATGAGGAATTTGAGGTACTGTGTATATTATCTCCAGTGCGGAGCATACCACACCGTTGTTATACAGTATATGCAATTTATTTCTCTGAGGAGGATATAAATCAGTAGGGGTAATATTGGGTGTCCTACCCCAGGTATGGAGCTCTGCAAGTAAAGGAGCTGCGCAGGCGCTCTGGTACTTTTTTGTATAGGATAGGGGAAGCAGTTTGGCCGATAGCTGACGGAAAAATAATTTATCAAACACTGTTGGAGCATATACATTGCAAATACAATATTGTGCCGCAGCAATAGTAACTAAAGTTATTGTAAACCGGCCGTCTGGGTTTGTTATATTGTTAAGGATAGAGATTTGCAAGGATTTTTCAACTAAAGTAACCACGCCGCGCGCCTTAGAAGTATAGGAGGCCGAGGTCAGGACCATATATCCCATCATATTCAGTTTCTGAGTTTCAGAGGGAGTGAGGTGAGTTTCCAGGAAGCATGGCTATATTAATTTTAAGTTTTTTTTAGGTATAAGAATATTTTCTTACGTTTAATGGGGGAGTTGATTCCCCCCACATTCCAGGTACTAACCTTTAACTCCGACATAATAAGGGTGAAGAAAATACATGATATAGCAGAGAACACATTCTACTGTATAGGTAGCTAAGCAGGAAAAGAGGGAGCTGTCAGAAATCTCACCTCTATGGACGTTACCTGAGTGTTGAGTTTGGAGAAAGAATATTATATGAATAAGAGGCACAATAGGATGTAAGACATAACTAAACCAAGAAAAAATAATAGAAAAATAAAAATAGTACAAACCAGCTGGAAAAAAGTCCCAGCTAAGTGTAACCAGTGCATTAAGCTTTCCAGTGAACAATTGCATCGATCGTAACACTAGAGGCAGACCAATATTGAAATCATATAGGTGCTCCTCACCGGCCACAACAAATATGTAAATATATGAACTGCAAACAGTGACATACCTTAGATTTTTTTTTTTCTCTCTCTCTCTCCTTCCCTCTCTCTCTCTCATCCCCCCCCTCCCGCCCCCCCCCCCCAAGCTTCTCACCCTCCTCCCTCTCTCGTAAGAGGCTAATGGAACATGGGAACGGGCATAGAGATAATCCTATTAGAGAATAATTAAACAAAATGCCATTTGGTCAGATGATATCTAACATCAGTCCCAGCAAAGAGTCAAAGGGAAACAATACTCAGCCATATAGAAGTCCCGGACGTCTCCAGTCTTGGAGTATAACAGGAGCCGCAAATGTCAGCTGGATATAACAGAGAGTTCTGAACCAAAGGCGCAAAGATGGTGTCCTGGAGAAACATGACTTGTGGTGTAGTTGCGAGATTTCGGCAAACAGCTGTAGGTCCAATTAGTGTAGACATCCAGAAAAAGGAAGATCCAACCTCTAGGAGTCACGAGAATCATCTATGGATCCAGAAGCTTCTTCCTGTAGGTAAGCTGCCGCGTCAGCGGCTGTAGAGAAATCTGTATATTCTTTCCCATTAAACAGGCGTAGGTGAGCAGGGAACAGCAGTGCGAATTTTCTTTGGTCTTTGATCAATTTTGAGCAAATGGGGGCAAACTCCTTCCTGGCCCTGGTAACCTCGGCCGAATAATCTTGAAATATACGTAGTGTTTTACCTTTCCAAGATAGTGCGTCTAGTTTTTTGTAGGCTGTCCAGATGATCGATCATCGATTTTCAAGATCATCGATCTTATTCCACATTGTATGTTGAGATTTCTGAAGGGATTTAGTGTGATCTTTAAGTCTTGCGAGGTCTTGAAAGTTTTCACCTGTCAGATGTTCAGTGGCAGACACTCGCTGGGTCAGTTGTGAAAGCTGGCTTTTGATTTCCTGTAGAGTTTGCTGAAAAACTGCAGCCTGCTCTTGCATGAGGGGACCCATTGTCTCCTTGATTGCTTTAACTACATCAGTGTAGCTGATTTAGGTGGTATCAGTAAGGGAGAGATTAGGCTGTGGAGCCTGTGTTGTGTCATCCTCTGTGGGAGCTGACCGAGGAGAAGCAGAGCCGGCGGCCATATTGGATGCCGCATGTGGTTTGTCCGGTTTATTTTTCTGTTGTTTAGCGGGCATTACTGCCGGAAAATGGTGCTTCATCCGAAGTGTGGGACGCGGGGAACAGGAATCAGCAAGGGGAGCGTGGGCAGGTATGTCAGGCTGCTCTATATATGTGGTGAACGCTGTGGCGGTAGCGGAGCTCGTCTCTGGCGCGACTTCTCACATCCCCGCCGGAACCGGAAGCCTTCTGCTTCTTTTTTACACATTCTCTTTCTTCTAAAGTTGTACATTTCTTGGACGTTTAAGTCACCTTTGATGGCCGATCTCTGCACACTACCATCTTTTCCAAACCAACGGACAGGAATACCATTTTGCTGGCATCATCATTTCATCCTCCACCATTAAAATATGGTTTGCCGTATTCTCAATTATTAAGAGTACATCTCATCACTGATGACCCAAACACAACAAGAACCAAGATGCTCCAGATGTGTGACAAGTTTGCCAGAGGTTACAGCCGCAATTCTCTTCATCAAATAATGGAAAAAATTCTTCTAATTCCTCATCGGGATCTTCTGGTACCTAAACTGAAAGGCGCTTTGGACAAACGTATTTCATTTGTACACACGTTTACCTCTGCGCACAATACCATCAAGCAGACTATGACACGTTTCTGGCCCATGATTAGGGATGATCCCTCTTTGGGATGCTTCCATGGACATTCTTTGATGCCTAGCTATAGAAGGGGCCCTAATTTACGCGACATTTCTCCTAAACTTGTCTTTTCTAGCAAGGCTGTTACAGGTGCATTAATTGCGTCACCTGCCGATATATGGAACAAGGTCCAGTATTCCATCATTCTCACACGGGCCACAAATATTTAATCAAACATTTTCTTACATGCACCTCGACATACGTGGTGTACCTTATCACCTGTCCCTGTGGCCTACAGTACGTAGGGAAGACCAAGAGGCAATTTAAAGAGCAAATGGCTCTCCATCGTTCTGCCATCCGGGCAGCCTTAAGGGGCAAATCTACAGATCAACCTGTAGCTCAACATTTTGTGACTTTCAAACACAGTTTAGCGATGCTCCGCTACAAGATTATTGACTTGGTTCCCCCACTTCCCCGTGGAGGTAATAGGGACCAAGAATTGGCCCGGTGGATTCATGAACTTAGAACTACAGCTGCACACGGACTTAACGAGACCCAGAATTTGGTTTGTTTCCTCTAACTATTTTTCCTTGAGTGATACAGGTTATGGACATATTACCATTCTTTATTTCAGATGGATATTGTGCTTATTAACACAAGTACTTTTGTGTTAACCCACTTTGTCTCTCGGCCCTCTTTTGCCCTTTTGTTTAACAACATGGCCTTTCTCATTATACTTTGTGCAAATTACTAACATCGGTATCTCTTATATGTATATTAGCCATGTTCTTTATCCTCACCGTTTACCGCATGATATCTTTTATAAACTGATATTATTAGCAGAACGTTCACACATTCACAAGGGTGTTTATTCTCTCCCGTCTCCCAGACGTCCTTGACAACGGAGGTCGTTGCCATCAGTGCGGGTGCATCACTTCCGGTGCACGTCGGGCGTCCATCCGGCTGGCTGGAGGCGCCGACACTCCGTGCCAGGACTTGCGGGGATGCGGTCTATTGGGTAAGTGGGTCTCTCTTTTTCTTATATATATGTTTGTATTTTTGATATGTAGTGACCCTGATGAAAGTTTTATAAACAACACTGAAACGTTTGTGCAATTCACTACGAGGCTTGGTGTGTTTTATTTTTCATTGTTTACACTCCCGAGTGCCGCTATACTTTTGGACTTATGTTTGCTGATGTCAGCTGGCTGTGCACCGGAGGCAATACCGTTCAGCTAGGAGTGCCATCCACTTTATAAGAATATAT
>WWET01003778.1:104218-115414 GCA_011038615.1 Limnodynastes dumerilii | reverse complement strand
ATATATAAATATAATGTGTGCAAGTGTATATGTATATACTGCACACTTTTCAAATTGCAGGAGTGTCTTAATACAGAGCTCCTAAATACACATATAGCAAATGGATAGGGACTCACCTACTGGAGGTTCCTTGACGCAGGGCAGGTAAGATTAACCCAATATAGCTATATTGTGAACTAAACCTCCTTTTTACTCATGTGCTTACACAGTGTTATATAAGCTCTGTAACATGTTTAATAAATAAATAAAACCCAGTGTTCCTAGAAGTAATGTGAAGATAAAATAAATCAAGCACTTACCAGGTCTTGGGTTAAGGCAGAGTAACTTGAAACTCCAAGAACTTGAGTTAAGAAGTTCTGCCCACAGCTGCGTCCAACCCACAGGAGCATTATCTGGACAAATAAATAGAGGGTACATGCCCATAAATCACCATATATTTAGAAGAATACCAACATAATGTCAGTCTTAAAAGTTATGTTGCAAATACAGGGCCGTATTCAGAGGTCCATTTTCACGGCCTGTTCTGTGTGTATTCTTAGGTACATTTAAACCGCACATGCGTAGTTACTTTATTTACGTAGTTCACATAGACTATATGCGTGGAAGTGCCTCCCTAGTATTTTGATGTGTATACATGAAAACGCATTCCTTGCATTCTAATTATGTACAATTATAAGATGGCTTTTATCTCATACATACAGTGCCTGCGTCCATAAGGTAAGCTCCATCTCTGTTCAACTTCTCTACAGATAGTTGAAGAGTTGGTGGTTGAGGTATTGTCCTGTCATTGATGTTAAGAGCCCTCTGAAATAGAGTTATAAAGTATGTAAGCCACAGCACCAAAGTATATATAATTTTTATTGGGGTGGGGGACACAAAACACACCTCAAGGGATAGATTGTCCACTCTGTACATGTTAGGATGGGTCATCAGAAGGAAATATACCAGTGGCTGGCACTTGATCTGGCACATTGCATTTGTTCTCTCATCCAAACTTGCATTTGTACCAGTCTGGAAAGCTTTCTGTAGATGGTGAAAAAAAGAGTATACTATAATATCATGCTAATTACAAAGGCAGATCCATATTTTATGATGAAATTATACAATTTACGTGTTTACCCATCATGATTATACACTTACCTGGTGCCTAGGGAAATTTCACTTCTAAAGAAAACATCAGATTATTCACCTGTTAATATGGTTTCCTTGACTCCGTCATGTCAGCCCACTTCCGGGTATTGTATCCCTCCCTGGAGCCGACAAAAGAAAGAAGACACCGGCAGTATAAGAGACCACCCCTTCCTGAGCCCAGTGTCTTCCTACTTCAAAAGCTAAAATAAAGCACAGTTACTGTACATACATATCATATCATAGGGATGGGAAGTAGGTGCTGACATGATGGAGTCAAGGAAACCACATTAACAGGTGAATAATCTGTTGTTTCCTTGTCCTCAATCATGTCAGCCCATTTCCGGGTCATACCAAAGCAGTAGACCTATTAAGGAGGGCAAAACAAAATAATAATCATAAGAAAATTATTAATTATTAATTATTTAGACGAACCAGAAAACTAGCCTCCGCAGAGGATAGTACATCTACTCTATAATTTTAACAGAATTGTATTAAACGATGTCCATCCAGCCGCTTTACATATCTCTGATATAGAGGCTGCTTCTTTTTCACATAAAAAATTGGCCACAACTCGGGTTGAATGAGCTTTGAGTCCTACCGGTGGAATCTGTCCACGTACTTCATATGCTTTGGTTATACATGACTTTATCCACCTAGCTAACATACTTTTTGAGGCTTCAACCCCTTTCTAGTCCCTTTAGACAGGACAAAAAGCTGATCTGTTTTCCTAATCTTCTGGGTCCTCTGGATGTAGATCGACAAGGCCCTCACCAGATCCAAAGTATGAAATTTTTCTTCTTTAGCATTACTTGGATTGGGACAAAAAGATGGAAGACAAATTTCTTGATTCAAATGTAATTTTGTAACAACTTTGGGTAAAAAGTTGGGGTTAGTCCTTAGTACTACTTTGTTGGGTAAAAAGTTAGTATACGGCTCCTTAGCCCAGAGAGCCTGCAATTCCGATATCAGTGTTGCTGACCAGATTGCTACTAAAAATGTGACTTTCAAGTTCAGTAGTAGGAGGTTAATTTCAGACAGTGGTTCAAAAGGTGGACTTGTCAGAACGTCCAGCACCAAGCTTAGATCCCAGGGGGCTATCGGTTTGCGGATTTCAGGTCTGACTTTTTTTGCAGCTTGTAAAAATCTAATAATGAACTTTTTATTTGCTGAATTATAGTCTACTCTATATATAGTCTATTCCATCTAGCATGGCACTTAGAGCTGAAATTTGTACCCTTAAGTGATCCCACAGCCAGTCCTTTATCTAATCCCGTTTGTAAAAATTCACGGATTGTTGGAATGTTTGCTGTGGAAGCCCCTACTGCTTGACTCCAGGAAGAGAAAATTTTCCAGACTCTCCAATAGGTCTTGCATGTTGATTGCCTTAAGTAAAGTCTGAACCACCTTATTGGAGAACCCTTGTCTTACCAAGTTCTCCCTCTCAATCTCCAGACCACCAGCTTTAGAGATGCTGGGTCTGGATGAACCGCTTGTCCCTGGGATAGCAGGTCTGGAATGTTGGGCAGCATCCATGGCTCATTCATCGCCATCTGTAGAAGAGTAGGAAACCATGGTCTCCTTGGCCAAAAAGGAATGACTGCTATTATTTCTATTTGTTCTGCCTCTATTTTCCTGAGGATCCTTGGAATAATCGCTACTGGAGGGAACACATATGCTTTGTTGCACCTCCAAGGGGCAGCCAGGGCGTCTGTCGCCAGCGCCTAAGGCTCTATGTACCTTGAGAAATAAACTGAAAGCTGTCTGTTGTGGACGGAAGCCATCAAATCTATTTGTGGCCTTCCCCACCTCTGAACTATCTTCTCGAAGACTATTTTGTTCAGCTGCCACTCGCCTTGATGGATTGTATGTCGGCTTGAAAAGTCTGCTGTGCTATTGGTGTTTCCTGCAATGTAGACCTCTGAAAGTTTCAACGGATGCTTTTCGGCCCACCTTTATGATATTTTTTTTGTTTCTGCTGCCAGTAGCGCACTTCTCGTCCCTCCTTGTTTGTTTATGTGGGCCACTACTGCAGTATTGTCTGTTTGAATAATTACTGCTTGACCTATTTGCGGCTGCAACCTTCTTTGAGCTTCTGTCACTGTCATCAATTCTTTGAGATTGGAGTGCGCCTGTATCTTGGTCTTGTGCCACCTACCTTAAATCAACTCATGATTGCACACTGCACCCCAGCCGGTTCCGCTGGCGTCTGTTGTGACTACAATTGGACGTACTGGTGCAAACGAGTTTCCCCGCTTAAGCCTTTTTTTGTCTGTCCACCAGTTTAGAGATCTTCTTATATCTGGTGACAATGTTATCTTCTGTAGTGCATTTTGGGGATTTTTCCCATTGCATTAAGAAACTTGCCTGCAGAGGTCTCATGTGGGCTCTTGACAAAGGTAGTTTCCAGGGCTGCTGCCATAATTCTCAACATCCGGAGACAGCTTTCTGCTGACGCACCATGTTTGGCTTGTATGTCCTGTACTTAATTAATTTGGTTATCCTGTCTTGAGTAAGACTTATTGTCATTTCTTCTGTGTTTATTATAACTCCTAAATATTTGATTTTCGTGGTTGGTTCTAGGTGACTTTGAACTTGCCGCAATCAGGAGGTCGTCTAGGTATGGCCATATTGGTATATTCTGTAGCCTTATTTTCTCTATTAGGGTGATTAGGACTTTTGAAAATGTCCTTGGAGAGGTAGCCAGTCCGAATGGAAGTGGTGTAAATTCGAAGTGTTCTCCGAATATGCTGAACCTTAAAATTTGTGGTGGGTCACACTAATTGCCACATGAAAGCAGGCGTCCTTTAGATCGATGGATGTTAAAAACATCCCTTGATGTAGATTCATTATTACAGATTCCATCTTGAATGAGCGGACGTGAATGTACTTGTTTAGATTCCGGAGGTCCAGAATAGTTCGAAATCCACCTGGTCACAATAAAAAAAATCAAAATTTGAATCCTTTGAATCTCTCTTTCTTCGGAACCTTTATGACTACTTTCTGTTAACACATTAACAGTAGACTTTCTTCCAAGGCCCTCCTCTCTTCTGGATTTTCTGGAATTGGAGATTCCGTAAATATCTGACCCGGGTGTTCTTGAAACTCTATTTTGTGACCTGACTGTATTATGTTCAGTACCCATTTGTCTGTAATAGAATCCTTCCATGTTGGATAAAACTTTGTGAGCCTCCCCCCTACCTGCATATTGGACTTGCTGGCGGCACATCATTGAGACATTCGCTTGAGCGTTGACCTGATGTCTCGGCCTGTTTGGCCTCGAAAGTTAACTCTGGAAGAAAAATACTGGCCTCTCCTGAACCCTCTCCGGGTCTGTATTGTTTAGCCTCCCTGTAGTCTGAACTAAAACCTTTAGTCGGCTGGTTGTAGTAATTTCTCTTGGTTTTCTCCTGAGGCAGCCATGTTGACTTTCCTCCAGACAGTTTGGATATAATATCGTCCAATCTTCGGCCAAACAGAAACTCTCCCTGGAATGGCAAGGTTAACAATTTAGAATGTGCATCCACCATCCAGGGTTTTAGCAACAAGGCCCTTCTGGCGACTGTTGCTGTTGCTCCTGATTTAGCTGCCATTCTTATTGAGTCCATGGAGGCCTCACACGTAAAGTCCACAGCTAGCTGTATAATGTGAAGTTGTTTTAGCACCAACTTCTGGTCATACGTGTGGTGATTGCTGTTGCTGCTGCCACCTTTAAAGATGCTACTGCCACTACATGTTTTTTTAAGCAGATTTCTATTTTTTTTTATCCATAGCATCTTTAAATGCTGATACGTCATCCAATGGTATTGTTGTCTTTCTGGCTATTCTGGATATAGCCGCGTCCACTGTAGGTGGGCCTTCCCACTTTTCAACCTCCTGTTTGGGAAAAGGATACATCTTACTCCAGCGTGCTGTGGATGACCATCTTTTATATGGGTGCTTCCATTCGTCCGTAATTGCATCCAATAAGGGTTGGAACAAAGGGAAGAACCTTTCTTCTTTTTTTGTTTCCATAAAGAACAGATCTTGTAATTTAGTATCCTTTTTGTCTTCCTCGATTTTGAGCAGTTCATCCACTAACTCTGTGTTAAATGCTTCTTCAGCCTTAGGTTTGGATGTTACTTCATCAGATACATCTGAAACAGCTGCCTCTTGCTCATGTTCCGATTCATCCGATACGTCACTAGCAATAGGTCTTGCCCTTTTTAGCGAAAATCTTCTAAGGTCTTCCTTAGTCACAAAGGTTTTCTGATAGTGACGCTTTTACCAGGTTAACTAGTTCCAGTATTTGTGCTGAAGGTTGAATGTTGCTGCTTGTTATCACATACCGGGCAAGTTAATCCTTTATTCCCTGCAGCAAGTCACATAAAGTACATTTCTCCAGATGTTTTTTTTGTATTTAGATTTTAACGATGGTTCTTTACTTGTTTCCGACCTACAAAAGTAAAACACTAGCTAACTTACTAACTAACGTTACCAACAATTCTAAAAGAGCTGAGCTTACCCCGACTTTCGTGACAGAGGCCGTTTATCTTCAGCACTATGCACATTGCAGTAACACTAGAATCAAACATAGTGCTAGTAAGTTTCCAACTTATTCCCAAAAAAAACAAGGCATACCTGCAGACTTGTACACAGACGCTTGCGGAATATAGTATGCACTACAACGATTAATCTGCTCCTGCAGCTTGAAATTGGCTGCTGTGGAACTTCTTCAATCTGTGGATCCTAGCAAGTAGAGAGAATTCCCAGCTTGTTTGAAAATGGATCAAAGATCCACGTGCAGCGCCTTTCTCTTAACGGCGCAGTGCGGTGACGTCACCGCCACCCGCTTTCCTTCGGATGAACGCGGGCTACAACAAAATGGTGGTCCCATGTTGCGGACGCTGCCCAGCGTGACGCTCCTTCTCTACTTGCCCTCGATGGAATAGGGGCGAGCACTAGGGGTCATGTGCGCTTCCCAGACACACGTGAGGCCGGCCTTTCACCTCGTCCCGCCGCCTAACTGCCAAAGCACTGGCGGAGGGACAGAACAACTGCCGTCAGGGGGCTCCTTCCTACCAGAGGTACTAAACTCCATAACTATTATCCCACTCTGGCTCCGACAGGAATAATAATAAAAAAAAAAAAAAGACACTGGGCTCAAGAAGGGTTTGTCTCTTATACTGCCGGTGTCTTCTTTGTTCCTGTCTGGCTCCAAGAAAGGATACAATACCCGGAAGTGGGCTGACACGATTGAGGACAAGGAAAACTATATTAGGAATAATGACACCTGCCAGCAGCCATGCCCAATCGGAGTGGCCTACTTATGCAGTCAATAAACAACATGAACTGTATGATTTTATAACGTTTTGATGACAAATTAAGTATTACTGTACAGGATGCTTAACTCTGAAGTAAACAAATATTTTCATAAAAATAAATATATAGCTATCCTTCTAATTTCCTATATATTTATGAATAATTGCTTTCATATATGTGATAGGAAAAAAAAAAAGGCTAATTGACAAACAAGGACAAGAACTGATACTTCAGGAAGACATTTACATGGCTATTGAATAGATAACATCAGATTTTATATTGTTAAAACAAAACAAAAAAAAAAACTAACCTGCTTCAAGAGTGCCAACACAAGCAATGGGAAAAGACGCAGTGAGTTTGGCACCAGGAGACCTGGCTGTTGTACGGTGAGCACCGACGTACGGTAAGCAGACAAGGAGTCAATTGCCGCATTAACTAGAGCATCCCGAGCATCGCTCAAGCTGGAAGCAATAGAACGGTCGACAGCTGCAAAGTTGATATTAGCATCATTATTATTTTAAATAAGATTCAACATGTTAAAGAATTATAATTGTTATAATTAGTTTTTAACCAATAACACAAGTTTTTTTTTGTTTTTCTCCATACAACACCTCTCGTGGGATCTCCTTAATCATAATCCTATAAACCGGTTTACTTTTGTAGTTAAGGTTATATTGATAATGCAATCCTCTACCAATGCATGTTTACACATTTTAAATCATGGGGGAGGTGGGTTTGATGACAATACTTTCATACAGTTACATAAATATTATAAAACTTAAAATGATCATACATAGTGAAAGAAAGAAATCTTAGAAAAAAAATATTGCTAATACTTGGAACATTATTATAAATATGTGGGTTTGCAATATTAATTTCTATGTTGAAATACAACAGCCTTAGTTATTCTCATATACAGTACCAAATTTAAGTAGTTACACTGGAAGGACCGTAGGGGTTATGGTTCCTATATTTCTTTATGTATAGCCTCTCTGTGCTATATCAATGTTTTTTTTGGTGACTGAGTAGCTACTAGGACTCTCCATGTTTAACCTGCATGCTTTATAATGTCTGTAAGATATGTTCTATACACAAAATTTATTCCACACCAAACACCTCTGTGTGTGCCTACTGACTGAAGAGAAAGAAGAATTCTTTGCAACATTATACACAATCCTAATATACACCCTATTAAAAATGTTTCCTTATAACTACTTTTGGCAATGTGTACAATGACACTACAATATTCAAACACAAACAGATAAAAATCATAATCTATTTGCATACCTACCCATATTGGCCAATAGTCCAATAACTGCCTGCACATCAGCCCCAGCATAGATATCTGACAGCGCAGAGACAACTGGAAGGCACATGGTGTGAACACGAATCCTTCGCTCTCCTAAAACAAACAAAAAAATCTAAAGTCATCAGTTATATTATTAACACTGCACAATCATTAACAAGAGTACAGTAAAATTGTGGCTAATCAGCAAGTTGGATTATGTCTATAATCACATTGATAAAAACTAACAAGTGGGCAGACACAAGTCTGTTTGTGAAATGTTAGCTAGGAGTGTAACAAAAAAAAAAAGAAAGAAGAAATTTAAGATTCTAATGTTTACATTACAGTAAACTTCTCTTCTAACGCAATTATGCTGGTGTATACTTCTCTAGGGCTATGCCCCTTGCTTGGACAGGCTTCTGTACATTATATCCCATCATCCTAAATTCTGTATAATATGTGTAACTGTCACATAGGAAAGATTTTAAAACGGACATAAACCAGGGTCAATGTCTTTCTATATCTTCCCTCCAAAAGACCTCGGAGGCAAGAAAGACAAGCTGGTATGGGGGTGGGGTTGCTGACGAGATTAATGCAAAGCACGTCTTTAAGGCCTGTCCCCTGTCCATTAATGCTCCAATTCATTGTGTTACTAGGGATGAGTTGAGGCTTGACACAAATTGCATCAAGTCCCACCCAATCCCTAGTAACACTAGAATTTCACAGTATTGATAGACAGGGGGTGGAGCTTGATTTGCATTAAATCGCAGCCTTAGCCCATCATAGAAGATTTGCTGGCTTTTCCCAAATTTCTGGAATCTTCTGGATATTCTGTGATAGTCGGTAACCCTGACAAACTAATAGCATAACTTATGCAGTATAGTTGCTAACATGTGGACACTTTTTGCAGACATTAGACTAGATCACGATCGCAGCGAATCCCCGTGGTATCCTAAACTTCATACAAGGGGAGGCCACCCCCCTCACCCCACTACAGCCTTATACTCTGAGGACCGTATCTTAACGTTTCCACACAATCCCCAAATAAAATAGGGGCATTGCAGGAAAGTGAATTGCACGCAAGGGTTTATATAACAGAGTGCAAGCATCCCGCCTTGCCATCGGAATGCTTAACAGGATAGATGTGGATCATCAGAATTCCGTCCTGGTTCTGCTGCGCCCACCCTTGCACCGCAGTACCAGAAGTGGGTGTTTTCCGATTACACAGAAAAAATTTTAATCTATGTACACTTCCCAACACCAACAACCCTACACACACAAAAATCACTTACATACAAAGCAACGTTTTCATAGTTGTGCAAAAACAATATTACATTATATAACAGCCCATTACAATGTGTAGATTGTCTATAGAAAGCTTCTGCAAATGACATTTACCACTACAGCTGTCATTGTGCTGCATCTACAAAGCATATACAGAGAAAGAACATGTCTGTAAATCTAAGACAAATGCCTCACTGTTCCTTATTAACCATGACTGTTCCATAGATTAATAAAAAGACTAAAGTTCCACATTCACTTGATTATAATCAGTTACAAAAATATTTATTAAATAGAAATCTTAAAACCTTTGCTCGAAGTATATAGAAGAGCCGACTGAAAAGACACTAGAGAAGTATCGCTCAGATTTTCTTCTACAGACATCTGTACAGCGTAGCCTGCATCGGGATTAACATTGGGTAGTGAAAGGAGATCGGTAGAGCGAACAAAAAAGTTTCCATGGAAAGTATGTATGGAAAGACCTGAAAGAGAATATGTAAAGAAATGTTTACACAAAGCAGAGACATTTTTTTTAAGGTACATTTAACATATAGAACAACTAAATCACAATTTGAAAATATTGTATAAGATGCAGACCAAAAAAAAGAGGGAAGTTTACAATTGCTAGGTCTTTAAGTGTTCCCTTCTCTGGAACTTTCTACCCTGCTTTTCTCCTATCTATTGGATTACAAGGCTCAGTGATAGGTCCACTGCTCTTTTCTAACTATATCTCTTCCTTTGTAGATAAGTCCTTTGGATTTCAGTATAATCTCTATGCAGATAATACACAACTCTACATATCTACTTCTGTGGCTAGATTTACTAAGGACGAGTAAAATCGCCAAAGATTGCAGTAGTTTACCAGCGATTTTTAAATCGCTGGATTTACTAAAGCAAAATCTCCACAAACTCGTGAGAGATGAGTGGAGATTTAAATCTCCAGTGTTTAAATCGCTCTGGCAATTTTTTGCATGAGTGACACACAAATCTCTGGATTTACTAAGGGGGAGATTTAGTAAATCGCCAGATATTTGCTGTCAACTCTCCCGAGTTAATTCGGATGGGGGTGAGTGTCGATTTCATAGAAATCGGCACTCACTTTGCTTTGTTAAGCCCCCATCACTTGTGTAAAAAAAAGAATAAATGTTTAAAAAAAAAAAAAAAAAATTTTAAAAAAAAAAAAAAAAAAAACGGCTGCTGCTGCAAGCACTTCACCCTTGGCATGCAGCAGCATATAGTACTATAAGGCAAAGCATGCCTATGTATTGCAGGGCATGCTTTGCCTTATAGTACTCTAAGCGACAGCATGCCAAGGGTTAATGGCATATGGCATATATTGAGTCTGTTACAGTGTAAATAAAAAATAAAAAAAGTAATCTTGCACCTAATAAAACTAATATGTGCCCTCCGTTCCCTATTAATAATAGTACATGCCCCTCAGGTCGCTAAATAGTTTAGCAGATGTCCCCATCAGTCACTAAATAGTTAAGTAGATGTCCCCTTCGGTCCCTAAATAGTTAAGCAGATGTCCCCAATAATATGACCTTTTTAAACATATGGCCCGTCAGCATGACGTCAGAGGATGCCGTGCCCGAGGTTATAAGTGAGGCCCCTGGCACGACATATTTCAATCACCGGAAGAACTCTGCAGGAAGAGGAGGACGTCGCCATCTTAAGCAAGAAGTGTCCCTGCAGCCGTCCAGATGATCGTCGCCGGTCAACATAGACGACTACAGAACTGTGAGTACTATAAATATTTTTACTTTGCTGTTTTAAATGTGCAAACTGAAATTTGTTACTTTTTTTTTTTTTTTTTTAAATGCATCATGCATTTTATTGGATTTATTTCACACAGGCCATATGTATAAAAAGATCATATTATTGGGAACATCTTCTTAACTATTTAGAGACCAAAGGGGACATCAGCTTAACTATTTAGGGACCTGAGGGGCATGTACTATTATTAATAGGGAACAGAGGGCACATTTTTATTAGGTGCAAGATGACTTTACATTTTTTTTTTACACTGTAAAGGACTCAATATGCTGCCGGCAGCATGCCATTAACCCTTGGCATGCTGTCACTTATAGTACTATAAGCCAAAGCATGCCCTGCAATACATGTACATGTTTTGACTTATAGTACTATATGCAGCTGTACGCCAAGGGAGAAGTGCTTGCGACAGCAGTAATTTTTTTTTT
>WWET01003778.1:86183-104004 GCA_011038615.1 Limnodynastes dumerilii | reverse complement strand
CGGTGTGGGGGGGGGGGGGGGGAAATCGCCCCTCAACTCCAGCGATATGGGGCGATTTTATGGGGGCGATTTAAATCACCCTTAGTAAATCTAGCCCCTGATCTCTCAACAAGTTTGTTGGCCTCTGTAGCTAAAAGTCTCTCTGTCATTTCATCTTGGATATTCTTCCACCATCTCAAAATTAAACTATCAAAATACAGAACTAATAATATTTCCACCTGCCAACAGAAGCTAGCCACCTGGTCTCCCTATTTCTGTTGACAATACTGCAATAATCCGTACTACTGTCCTCCACATGCAATTTTTTTCTAAATCCTGTCACATACATCTAAAAACATTTCCATAATACGTAAATACATCACGCAAGACACTAAAAAACTCATTCATGCACTAATAATCTGGTGCATTGATTATTGCAATGCTCTCCTTATTGGACTCCCACATTATAAAATTACCCCCCTACAGTCTATACCGCATGCAGCTAGAATGATTTTCCTTGAAAAACAGCAGATTATTAACTGTTAATGTTGTTTCCTTGCTCCTCCATGGCAGCCCCGATCACCTGGGTTAAGACCTTCCCACCTGGGCTCACAGGAAAGAAAAAAAAAAAAAAGACACCTGGCAGTATATAAACATCACTTCCCCCTGCCTCCAGTGTCTTAACTTTACAAGCTTCATACATTGCTCCATAATATAAGTAACAGTAATACACCTCAGTGAGAATAAGGAGGGAAACTAGGGACTGCCATGGAGGAGCAAGGAAACAACATCAACAGGTAATCTGCCGTTTCCTTGTCCTCCTAATGGCAGCCCCGACCACCTGGGTGATGCCCAAGCAGTAAGTATAAGTGGAGGGAAAAAGATTAACACACACCACGTGACAACACACCACACCAAGTGAAGAATTATTTAGTTGCGGTAGACAGAACTTTTTCACCAAAGTTAGCATCACTGGATGCCGCCACATCTACTCTATAATACCTTGAAAAGGTATGAACTGAGGCCTATGCCGCCGCCCTACATCAATCCTCTATAGAGGCCGAATTCTTCTCCGCCCAAGAAGTAGCAACTGACCTAGTTGAATGGGCTTTTATATTTTCAGGAGGGCTTTTGCTTTTTAAAGTATGCCTCTTTGATGCAGCACCTAATCCATCTCGCGATAGATGCTTTAGAGGCTGCTTTGCCTTTATTTATCTCTATTGTTAGGACAAACAGCTGCTTAGAAGTTCTCCAGGACTCTGTTCTCTTCACATAAATCCTTATGGCTCTCACGAGGTCTAGCTTATGCAGGTTTTCTTCCTTAGTGCTCCTGGGATTAGGATGCAAGGATGGAAGAGTGAATTCTTGATTTATATGGAATGCAGATACCACTTTTGGTACGAACTGTGGGTTGGTACGGAGTACCACCCTTTCCTTATGGAAAACTAAGAAAGGTTGCTCAACCCACAAAGCTTGCAGCTCTGATTTGCGTCTGGCTGAAGTTATAGCAACCAGAAATCCCACCTTAAGCGTTAGCCATTTTAAGGATACCTCTTCCAGAGGTTCAAAGGGTGCTTTAGTCAAGGCATCCAACACAAGGTTCAGGTCCCAGGGGGCCAGTGGCTGACGGAATACTGGTCTGATCCTTTTCGCAGCCTGTACAAACCTAGCCACATACCGGGTTTTGGCAATATCCCTGTCCATGATTGCGCTTAACGCCGAAATTTGAACCTTTAAGGAACTTGTAGCTAGTCCTTTGTCTAGACCTTCTTGCAAAAAAGTCTAATATTACTGATATTTGTGAATGAGATCTTTTATCATCATTACACCAGTGAATAAATTTTTTCCAGGTTTGCATGTAGACTTTTTTCTGGCGCATAAGAGTGTATTCACCACCTTAGGAGAAATCCCTTTAAGCTTCACATTTCTGACTTTAGCAGCCAGGCCATCAGTTTCCATGAACTGGGATTGGGATGCATAAACCCTCTTTGTGTTAAGAGGGTTTCTGACACCGGTAGGTCTAATGGTCCTTCTGCCACTAACTGGAGTAACTTTGGAAACCAAGGTCTTCTTGGCCAAAAGGGAATTATGGCAATAACCGTGACCTGTTCCTGTTGAATCCTCCTTAGCAATTTCGGAATTAAGGGCACTGGAGGAAAGACATAAGCATGGTTGAAGTTCCAAGGTGCTGTCAGCGCATCTACTGCCAGAGCCTCCAGGTCTTTGTACCTTGAAAAGTAAACTGGAACTTTTTTGTTGTCTTTGTCCGCCATCAGGTCGATCTGAGGAATGCCCCACCTGCTTATGATCTCCAGGAAAATGCTGGTCTTTAGTTCCCAGTCCCCTGGGCTGATGCGATGACTACTTAGGAAATCTGCCCTTACATTCTCTTTGCCCGCTATGAAGATGGCAGAGAGTCTGGTGACGTGGGCTTCTGCCCATTGAAGAACTCTGAAAGCTTCTTCCATCATGCTTCTGCTCTTCGTTCCTCCTTGCCTGTTGATAAATGCTACTACTATTTTGTTGTCGGACTGAATTACCAAGTCCTTCAGATGTACCTTGTCTTGAAAAACTCGACATGCTAGTAGTACCGCTCTCATTTCTCTGATGTTGGAATGGAGGATGCTGACTGCTGTGGACCAAGTGCCTTGAGCGTAGCTTTGTTCGTAAGTAGCCCCCCCAGCCGGAAGAGCTGGCATCTGTAGTTATAGTTACTGACTGTGGTACTTCGAAGATTTTCTCGTTTTTGAGCCTTGTTATATTCAGCCACCATTTTATATCTTCTTTTGCTTTTGCAGATAAGTAAATCTTCTGCTGATGTTTCTTGCTGTCTTTGTTCCATTGCCTCAAAAAGCATGCCTGGAACTTTCTTGTGTGCAGTCTTGCCCATTGCATGGTGTTCAGAGCTGCGGACATGAAACCCAATGCTTGCATACATTGTTCCGATGTGATCCATCTTTTGTGTAGTATGGGTGTTAGATGCTGCACTATGTTTTTTATTCTTGCCTCCGTAAGTGCTACTGACATTCGCCCGGTGTCTATCATCACCCCTAGGTAAGTGATTCTTTTTGTTGGAAGTAGGTGACTCTTCTGATGATTGATGATCCAACCGTGTTCCTCTAACACTTGAATAGTTCTCATAGTGTGCTGTTGCTGTACTTGCAGTTGTGATAGTGCCGCTATCAGCACGTCGTCGAGGTAGGGCCAGAGGGATATGCCCTCCATTCTAAGTTTTGCTATAAGAACCACTAATGTCTTTGTGAAAGTCCTGGGTGAACTTGCTAGTTCGAAGGACAAGGCTACAAATTGGAAACTTTCTCCAAACACATGAAATCTGAGGTACTGATGGTGATGCTTGTGAATGGGAATATGAAGATACGCATCCTTGAGGTCTATAGTCGTCATCCAGGACTTTCTCTCCAGATCTGGTAGTATAGTTTTCAATGATTCCATCTTGAACGATCTTTTCTTTATGTAACAATTGAGTCTTCTCACGTCCAAGATGGTCCGGAATCCTCCCGATGCCTTTTTTACCACGAAAAGAAACCTTGAAAATCTTCCCCCGGAGGTACTCTCTCCACGGCCCCCTGCCGTATCATCTCTATTAGACTTGAGCTTAATGCCTGTAATTCTTGAGGATCTGTTGGAACTGGAGAGATGACAAACTCTTGCCTGGGAAAATGAATTATTTCCAACTTGTAGCCACTTTCCACTATCTCCAGCACCCATGTGTCTGTTGTGGAGCATTTCCACTGGTGACTATAGTCTGACAGTCTGCCCCCTACTGCCAGACAGTCGCTTCTCCTGATGTCACTGGGCAAGGTTTTGTAGGGTACTCTTGATATCCCTTCCCCTTGGCGCACGAAACTTGAAACGCAAGGTCGACCATTGCCCCCTTTTATATCCGCGACCTGGTCTGTATGTTCTAGCTTCTTTAGAGTCCTGGGCGTTATATTTGTATGATCTCTCAGTATAGCTCTTCTTCTGTGCTCTATCTGATTGAAGCCACTGTGATTTGCCTCCCGAAGACTTTGAAATTAATTTGTCCAATTTTTGGCCAAAAAGGTAGTCATCCTGAAAAGGAAGAGAGAGAAGCTTTCCTTTGGACTGAGTATCAGCACTCCAAGGCTTTAACCATAGGGCCCTTCTAGTTACTGCTGTTGTGGCTGTGGCCCTGGAAGTTAATCTTACTGAGTCTAAAGAAGATTCACACAAGAATTCCAGAGCAAGTTGCATATCCTGAACTGATTTTAATAATTCGGACCTCTTAACTCTGTCCAAGAAGTCAGACTCTAAGGTATGACACCAACCTCTCATAACTGGCAGTAATTGCAGTAGCTGCTGCTGGTGGTTTTAATGTTGCACCTAATATGGTATGTTGTTTTTTGAGACCTATCTCAATCCTCTTATCCATAGGATCTTTAAATATATTAACATCCTAAAGGTAGGGTTGTTCTTTTAGAGATCCTAGATACTGCCGCATCAATTTTTGGGGCTTCTTCCCATTTTCTAACATCCTCTTCCAGGAACGGATACATTTTATTCATGCGGGAGGGAACTGAAATCGTTTTTTCTGGATGTTTCCATTCTTCCGCTATAATATCTTTTAACGGTTGGAATAGCGGAAAAACTTTTTACTTTTTCCGTGATCTTTAAATAGCATATCTTGTAATTTAAGCTGCTCCTGAGATTCTTGAATGTCCAGAGATTTATTAATTAGTTTTATAAGATTGTTAACAAGATCAGGATTAAATTCTGCCTCTGTGTGACTCTTCTGATTCTGCTTGCGAACACTCCGGCAATTCACCTTCTGATAAATCAGTGTTCACTGACACTTGCCCGCGGTCTTTTCATCCTCCTTAGTGATAAAAGTTTCTGACATGGCGGATTTCATCATGGTTATCAATTGCGTAAAGGCAAGGTGTGGGTAATATCTGATTTTCTGGTTTACACTTATCACAGACTGTCCCTTTAACTTTATCCGGTAAGGAAGAGTCACACATAGAGCATTTAACAGAATGCAATTTCTTATATTTAGATTTTAGCTCAGTCCTACTGGATTCTGACCTAAAATACATAGGGCCTGATCCAGACCTACGCCGATGCGCTGTGCTTACTAAAGCACAGCGTATCGGCGTTCACTTTGACCGACACTCCCCCTGTGCGGGTGTATGGCTCCTTAGTATTATTATATTGGCCTTAGTGGGAGTGTTGAGCAGGCATCACAGTGGAGTCTGGGAGTGTTAAGCAGGCATCACAGTGGAGTATGGAAGGGTCGAGCAGGCGTCACAGTGGAGTCTGGGAGGCATTGGCGTATCTATAATGGGTGCAGGGTGTGCAGTGCACACGGGCCCCTCAGAACAGGGGGCCCTGTGGCATGCATCCTGCACCCTGGGTTGGCAGGAGAAGGGGGCCATTCATCATCATCTATTTCTTCCCTCTAATATCTTCTGGAGGAAAGAAATAGATGCCAAATTAGTCCCCCTTCCCCTGAGGTGGAACTGTCCCAATTTGCGGGTTGAAAGGGGAGTGGGGCTTACATCACCATTAAGCCCCGCCCCCTTTTTGGCTCGCGAATCTGGACAGTCCTGTCTCAGGTAAGGGAAGGGGGGGGGGGCCATGTGCAAATCCTGCACACGGGCCCCCTCACTTCTTAAAACTCCCCTGCCTGCACACCAAGTGGTGTAAAACAAATGGACTCTCGTTTTTGATACGTAACCATACAACGTTCCTATAAATATTTGAATGATCCGGGAACGTTCCCTCCCCTCCCCTTTTTTTTCTGAAATCATTTTCCTCATATACAAGTGATTTTTTCTGAGCTCAGAGGATCTTCATATATTCAATGGACTCTTTTTTGCATGGTTTATACACTTAGTCCAGCAAATTGTTCTATGTGAAACTGTTATTATCTGATGTCTATTTTTTATATATACTTTTTTACATTTTCTTAAATGAATACTTAATAATTGGTGTATTAATAAAATACTAACTCTAATTACATTCACCTTGTGGCGCTTCCATATCTTTTTCTATATACTAACTAACAAGTATTAAATAAATAAAAATAACATTGCAAGGCTGAATGCAGATACTATGCTTGCTCAATCAGAGTGACTCACCCGGACTTCTTGGAGTGGGAACTCTTTGCATCCATGGCTGTGGACATGCTTGGCTTCAGTGACTGCAGACACAGCTGAGATGCACATGGGGAAGCTTTATGCACGACCCTAGCGCGCTCTGATGACGTCAGCCCGCTTTGCCCTATGGATTAACCCAGGCTTCTAGTGCAGAGTTTTTTTTTTCTGCACGTGTAGACGTGGCGTCCTGGCCCGCCCTCCTGTCAGGGGCGTCCGCAGACCGCAGCAGAGGCGCACGTTCCCTCTCCTATCACCACCTGAACGCTATAAGCGGCGGCAGCAGCAGAAGCAGGAAAGTTTTCTTACACAGCCTTCACTCCTGTAAGCCCTCAGGAAAGAAAAAAAAAAAGACACTGGAGGCAGGGGGAAGTGACGTTTATATACTGCCAGGTGTCTTTTTTTTCTTTCCTGTGAGCCCAGGTGGGAAGGTCTTAACCCAGGTGGTCGGGGATGCCATTAGGACGACAAGGAAATACTCTTCTAAAACTACTTTACTTTGTCAGTCTCTACATTGGTTACCTGCAATTTACAGAATCATACAAAAAAACTTTAGTAACCTACAAAGCAATGAAAAAGACTGCACCTAAGTACATATCCTCATTTATCTCAATATTAATCCCAGCTCGCACTATAAGATTTTTCACAGGACATACAGCTATGCCTGGCATTTAATAAATGCTGATTTCTGGTTAAAGGACTTCTCCTGGGCTGCACCCACTGGAATAACCTTTTTGCCCACCAAGACTATCCTCTACCCTTCGAGCTTCAAGTTCTCAATCTTAACATTTGTCTATCCTATTTACAACTACTTTGCTATCCAGTTTTCCTTGCTGTTACATGATTAATGCAAACTAGGACAATTTTTCTTTCCATACTAAAATTTCCTCAGTCCTGCTACTAACACTGCTGTGTGAGCACTGAGCACTTTTATCAAACAACCTGGATGGGCAATTGTGCGATATATAGCACTTGCCCTTTTGTAGTAATCCTCAATATCCTATAGAGTCTAAACTTGCGGGCAGGGCCCTCTTACCAACCCAGTCTGTCTGTTACCACCCACCAGTCTTGTTAGAATGATTAATATAACTGTAAAACTCTACGTAATCTATATAGCTATATAAAAATCTAATAAAAAAATTAAATATTTATCACTTTTCAATCCTCAGCAGCAACACCTCAGAGTCATAACCCATTTTGGAAGTTACTCAATACAGCAATACATACGAAAAGGGGAAGAAAGGTTTTTTTGTTTTTTTTTTTTATAAAAAAAACCCTACAAAAACACAAAAATGTAATACATTTTTTAAATTACAAATAAAAATAGGCATATTATACAGACCTTTAGTGCATCTTATTCTCATGACAGCCTCAAAGCCAATCTTGCGGGTCAGGTATCGTTTCAATTCCTTCTGCAGTTTCTCCACTTGTACTGGATTGTGCTGATGATGGTAAGCATGATAATAGTAAACACTACCAGCTGAGTATCTGGAAATGCAACCTGAAACAGCAATTGAACCCAAGCAGTTAGCATGTAATTAATCAACAAGCAGGAGTTTTAGGGCATTGGTAAACAATAATAAAGACATACAATACCTAGAGAAGCCAAATCAGAGTAACGTCCACTCAAGAGGAACAAGTCAACAGCTATCTGCTGCCCTGAGCAATCCAAAGCCAATTTCTTATAAAAGTCAGTCGCTGGTGTCAAATTATGGATATCCTGACAAAAAAATAATTGGCAGGTATTTCATTATTCAGTGTTCTAAAAATATTACTTAACATTAACAATTAAGGTGAATTTTTAACGTTATTACAGCTTCCACTGCTTTAAAAGTCTGTAAGAAAACTAAGTGTCAAACACAACATAAAGAAACCAGAAATCTGATTTTCTCCTTGTTAGGACAGTTTTAGCCTCACCTTGGCAGTAGACTTTTGGTTAGGTTCCTCTCTGGCTTTTAATGCTCCTGCTCCTAGTGATGGCAGTTGTGTTTGGAAAACGGATATGCGGCCACCGGTGGGCGATGTCAACTTGTATGCTGCCTGTAGTGCTGGCCCAAGTGCGCTTTGTGTCTCTGATGACTTTGTGAACATTTGCGGCAGGTTCTTCAGCAAGTCCTGGACCAGCTATACATAATAACCATTAAAGGAATTACTCTAAAATACATTTTTGTGACTATTTGTGTCTCTAAAATCACATGTATTAATCATTGCCAAGAACAAAGTTTGCCAATTTATGCTATGACTCACCACTGCCAACAACCTTTGATTCTACGCAGCACAGTTAATATGCAACCATGTGCACTCTAAGTTTCTATAGCAGCTCTCAAATATATCATGTGGTGTAACAAACTAGAGGAGGGTGGCATTTTTTAACGGAAGAGGAAATAGAAGACAAGGGCATGCATTTAAACTGGATGAAATGTGTGGAAAAATTACTTAACTGTAAGGGTGACTGATAACATACCTCTTTGCATTCATTTAAATTAACCAGTAAATTTTCAGGCATTGGGATAAACACATCTGTAAATAGGCAAACAGACAAGCTGTTATAAAATAGATATTCAGAAGTTTAACTAATACTTAAAAGTACAGTTTGTGAATAATTTGTATAAAAAAATATATATATTAAGTATATCATGATTTATTTATAAGTTATAAAATAAGAACTTCCAGAAAATGTACTTTGCATTCATTATACTGAAAGTTCACATTCAAAAATCAAGTGTTAAAATTAGGTATGTATGGTCTGCTATGTCTAAGTATTTAAAGCAACGACTAGTGTGCGGCTACAGGTTACATAGCAGCCTATGGTAAAATCCATTGGTTTAATCAATTGTAAATTCACCAGTTACTGGCTGAATGAAATTGAAGAAAACTAAATATTTTTTCTGAAAAGAATTCTTAATAAAAAGATAAAGCACATTATAATAGCCTCAGAAAACTTACCATCAATGTCGGATACTACTAACATTTGCGGTTGGGACAATCCTTCTTGTAAACTGTAGAAATGTATTGTGCTGTCAAACGTGATGAAACCTATCTTTGTCCTTGTGTTGCCAGGAAGCCTACAAGGAGTTGGAATGATTGCATGAGAAAAATATTACTAAAATCTACAATAACCTAAAATAATGAAAGGGTAACACCAAAATGACAAGCACTGCCATTACACAAAATATTATCTAGTCAAAACAATATAAACAAGACTAGTATATTCATAAATGGAACTTCTAAAGTAAAACATACCATTCCAAATTGTCTAGCAAAGTCTGGCATACAGTGTTCAAATATCCAGTCTCAACAGCATTGTGGGACACATCAAACATAAACAGGTACACTGGAGGTTGAGGTGGTCGCAGCTGGAAAACACAAGGACAGAAATTTGAAAACTAGTTAACTGTGTGATCATAGATCATGTGATTACACATTATAAATGACAGAAAGTCTGCCTATATCTTTGGCATCTGTCCTTATTTGTATCAGGCACTGCATGGCAAACACGCTTCCCTATAAGTTTAAATACCAGATAATGTTATTCAGTGAAATTAGGCTGGTTTGGCACTAGACTTCAAATCTGTTTTATTTAGTTTTTAATTCAGTCTTTTTTAACAACCAAAACAGAATAAAAGATGGTAAAACAGGGATGCAAACATGGTGTAAAGAAATTAAGCACATAACATTGAAGACAATTGATAATCATAATCAAACAAAACACAGACAGACAGAGGACAACTGAGACAAGTTAAAAAAAAAACATCTGTATATTATGTTTTGCTAGCCAGTGGTTAAGGAGTAGACACTGTCAATATTACACAGCTGAAGTGTTGGCAAAGGAAAGCCCATTGGTTTTGGAGGAGATAAGGTGGTAGTATAGTGTAGTTTTTAGAACAGACTACCATATTGTGTACATTTTGTAATTAATTTCACATCTTGAGACACTAATAAATGCCTTTTCTTTGCATTCTTGGATAGATTTCCACTTATCCAGGGTACTGCACAAATCAATCAATTTTCATTGAATTTTTTTTTTTTTTACTAGAAGATACCATACACATTACCAGACACAAATTTGCTCATTCCTCACAATAGACTGGACTTTAATCTAATGAATACTGTTTTTACCTCTGCATGTTTACAAGCTTCCTAGAGTCATGGTCAGTCCTGACCAGAGTGCAGCGAGTGTAGATATTGCATATTCTCTGCCCCAGACCAGTTATATAATGATGATCTGTGTGGCACTTGTACATTTCTATGTGGATCTCCTTAGGTTATGAAGGCTCCTCCATGTCCTTAAAGGCATTGCTAGACTACATGGCTACGGGTTAAGTAATCCCTAGTGCAGGCCTAGCCAACCTGTGGCTCTAGGTGTTGTGAATCTACGAGTCCCAGCATGCTTTGTCTGGTATCAGCTATGGGCTATTCTGGGACTAGTAGTCCCATAACACCTGGAAAGCCACAGGTTGGTCAAGCCTACCCTAGTGAATTAGAGCATTTTTATTGTTAATTTTAGAAGCAGAGATTAATGTGAATGATTATACTATTATTTTCTGAGTCACTTTTTATACAGTGGTGCTATGTAAATCAATAATAATAATAATAAAAAAAAAAAATAATAACTTTTACAAAAAAAACAGTATTACCATGTATTCCGATGGAGCCATAAATTCAATAGTGGCATTTTGAACCTCAGGTCTTTTATGAGGCTCTCCATATACTCTTGTGACTGGGTTGTACATGAATTCTTCAGGAACTATAAATAGCGAAAGCAGATTTAATATATTATGCACCCCACCTAACACAAAGAATTTGTAAATGATGCCCTTCAATAAATTGCAAAACAGTACAAATCAGGAAACTGAAATCAGAAGCTTAAATAGCGGTAACTTGTCTCCTACATATAATTTAACTAGTCTGGTTGTTGGCAAAGTATGTGATGTAGTTATTGATATACTCACATAAAATTATATACAAAAGATCCACCAGCAGTTTATGTAATTATCAGGGAACTTAGCTAAATAAGTAGCCACTGAATTTAGCAGTATTGAGGGGGAATATGCAGTGTTAACAGAAAGATTAACCCAGAGAATAGGTAGAGAAAATGGAGTGATACTTCCAGCCCACCCATTGGAGTTTTAATGCCAACACCTTCCCGCCCTGGAGGTGGGTTTTTAACAAACACACACTGTCTGGGGTTTGCTTCCTAATATAGTTGAGGACCAAGGGTCTTTTTATCCCGTTATGGAGACCCCGGACGTTCCACACAAGTAGTGATTAATTGTGTTGTGCTCTTATTCAGGATGGAGAACCATAACCATCATGGGTGAGTTCTTAGTAGCTTTCCTTTGTGCGGCACTGTAAATTATTATTTTCAGAGTACAAACTGTTGAGCAAAAAGTAAACTTTGAGTGATTCTTGAATGTCAGGACAGTATATGGTATGAAGACATTCTGTGCTAGAAAAAAGAAACATCCCACATCCACCCCATTTACCCCTTAAAACTAGGGTGTACTGATCATTTTTTTATTTTTAAATAATCATTCTGGATTACCTTGTCTTACATCTGGCATGTCACAAACTTGTTTATATTATAAGCTACCAAATTTCTAAATTTGTAATACTTTACGTTTAAGGTCATATGTAACTTAAAGGACTATTTAAGTTACAACAATATTAATGACCAGATCCTCCGCTGTGCTTTTCCTCTTGTTTCTGTGCAGTCAGATCAGTAGCGCCAACATCCATGCTATCGGACCATATCCCCCCTCTATCCCCCACACCAGCAGAGGACTGCGCAGTACAGTCAGCTGCTGGCAAGTTGTTTATAAACTGCTCTCGGTGCTGATAGCAGTCTATAAACACTATCTTCTTAGGGCTATCACTCCTCCAGTGAGTATCTGTGAGGAGCAGCAACAGCATATGCAGCTGTCTGTCATAACTGGAAATCTAGGGGAGGCATGGCCCCACTGGCACTAATGCAGAAGTGCCCCCAAGATCTTCACTGTGTAAATTGACAAATCTTATATAAAATTATTAATGGTGTTGTAAAAATTACCTTTCCCATGTCATGGGTTTTTGTTTTGCATGTTTTCTTTCTTTTAGCCCAACATGGGAATGAACAATTTGATATCATCAGTTGGAGGTTTAAGTCTTCAGCAAGCACAGCAGCTGGATGAGCTTCGACCTGTGAATCTTCTCCAAGAAAGGAACATATTTCCACCAGAACCACTGAGGGCCCCTACTCCCTGTTTGCAGGAGGATATTCAGAAACTGAATTGTAGTCCAGAGTATGAATATATTTTCATTGCATGCTTTGTTTTTATGTTTTTCAAGAAGTTATTTAAGTATGGTACAATTTTAAAGATTTAAATATTAAATGCTAATTTCAATTAGGTTAATAAAAGTTAAAGAGCCATATGCAGACCTCCGGCCGCATTGCATATGCGGCTGGAGTTTACCGATATGAGCTACTGCGCATGCGCAGTAATTTTGTTACGACATCTACGTTACTTTTTTGCAAAAAGTAACGTAGATGTCGTAACAAAATTACTGCGCATGCGCAGTAGCTCATATCGGTAAACTCCAGCCGCATATGCAATGCGGCCGGAGCATATGATATGGCTCTTTAACTTTTATTAACCTAATTGAAATTAGCATTTAATATTTAAATCTTTAAAATTGTACCATACTTAAATAACTTCTTGAAAAACATAAAAACAAAGCATGCAATGAAAATATATTCATAGACTACACTTAAAGTAACGTAGATGTCGTAACAAAATTACTGCGCATGCGCAGTAGCTCATATCGGTAAACTCCAGCCGCATATGCAATGCGGCCGGAGGTCTGCATATGGCTCTTTAACTTTTATTAACCTAATTGAAATTAGCATTTAATATTTAAATCTTTAAAATTGTACCATACTTAAATAACTTCTTGAAAAACATAAAAACAAAGCATGCAATGAAAATATATTCATACTCTGGACTACAATTCAGTTTCTGAATATCCTCCTGCAAACAGGGAGTAGGGGCCCTCAGTGGTTCTGGTGGAAATATGTTCCTTTCTTGGAGAAGATTCACAGGTCGAAGCTCATCCAGCTGCTGTGCTTGCTGAAGACTTAAACCTCCAACTGATGATATCAAATTGTTCATTCCCATGTTGGGCTAAAAGAAAGAAAACATGCAAAACAAAAACCCATGACATGGGAAAGGTAATTTTTACAACACCATTAATAATTTTATATAAGATTTGTCAATTTACACAGTGAAGATCTTGGGGGCACTTCTGCATTAGTGCCAGTGGGGCCATGCCTCCCCTAGATTTCCAGTTATGACAGACAGCTGCATATGCTGTTGCTGCTCCTCACAGATACTCACTGGAGGAGTGATAGCCCTAAGAAGATAGTGTTTATAGACTGCTATCAGCACCGAGAGCAGTTTATAAACAACTTGCCAGCAGCTGACTGTACTGCGCAGTCCTCTGCTGGTGTGGGGGATAGAGGGGGGATATGGTCCGATAGCATGGATGTTGGCGCTACTGATCTGACTGCACAGAAACAAGAGGAAAAGCACAGCGGAGGATCTGGTCATTAATATTGTTGTAACTTAAATAGTCCTTTAAGTTACATATGACCTTAAACGTAAAGTATTACAAATTTAGAAATTTGGTAGCTTATAATATAAACAAGTTTGTGACATGCCAGATGTAAGACAAGGTAATCCAGAATGATTATTTAAAAATAAAAAAATGATCAGTACACCCTAGTTTTAAGGGGTAAATGGGGTGGATGTGGGATGTTTCTTTTTTCTAGCACAGAATGTCTTCATACCATATACTGTCCTGACATTCAAGAATCACTCAAAGTTTACTTTTTGCTCAACAGTTTGTACTCTGAAAATAATAATTTACAGTGCCGCACAAAGGAAAGCTACTAAGAACTCACCCATGATGGTTATGGTTCTCCATCCTGAATAAGAGCACAACACAATTAATCACTACTTGTGTGGAACGTCCGGGGTCTCCATAACGGGATAAAAAGACCCTTGGTCCTCAACTATATTAGGAAGCAAACCCCAGACAGTGTGTGTTTGTTAAAAACCCACCTCCAGGGCGGGAAGGTGTTGGCATTAAAACTCCAATGGGTGGGCTGGAAGTATCACTCCATTTTCTCTACCTATTCTCTGGGTTAATCTTTCTGTTAACACTGCATATTCCCCCTCAATACTGCTAAATTCAGTGGCTACTTATTTAGCTAAGTTCCCTGATAAGCCAGTTATTCTGGTAGGGGGACAGGGTAACAAACCCTAGTCTGGATAAGTGGCGTGAGGAAGGCACCCCCCCAACACAAACTTCATCTCCCTTTGCCAAACAGATGGAGGAATTGGGCATGTTAGTCGCATGGAGACTCAATAACCCTGACAGGATAGAGTTCTTCTGTCATTCACCTCTTATCACTCCTTATCCCGGATAGATCTGGCCTTGCTCTCCCCTTGCCTGTTTCCACAGCTTGGTGAGATCCAGTACCTAAATAGAGGAATTTTAGACCACTGCCCTCTGCTGCTTAAAATTAATGTACTTAAGTAGCAGATTTTGGAAACTGAACTCTTTCTGGGTCTCTCTGATGGGGTCTGGAGAGGACATAACGTTTGGATGGGAGGGTTATTTTCATTATTTGGGACGCATTTAAAGCTTACATAAGAGGCACATTTATAAAGCAAGTAGCACAGATTAAAAAAGGAGCAAACAAAAAGAGAGGGATTTGTGTGGACCTGCAGCCCCTGTACCTCTCATCTCACTCACTACAGACAGACTTGGGTGGCTTAGAGTCCAAATTGAATGGAAGCAGTGCCTAAATGAAAAAAACTAAATATAAATTATTATTCACTAAACATATCAGTATTTTCACTCAGATGCCTGTGGCAGCTACCTGGCCAGACTTGCTAGAGGCGTGGGCTATGCCAGCAATCATTGACCCGGACAGCGCTGTACACTATAAGGGATCAATGATTGCTATGGTGTTTCTCACCTATTTTTTATTTTATTTTTTTGTAATATCCACTATGCCCAATCATAATGCTCCAGGAGCCAATGGCATCCCTGGAGAAGTATGCAAACATTTCCGTGAGTTTCTCACAGTCAGACTCCTTGAGCTATTTAACTTGATACTGCAGGAGGGACACCTCCCGGTTTCCATGACAAAAGCCATGATTATTTTAATTGCCAAACCTGGAAAAGATGGTCTCCTGTCTGAATCATATCAGCCAATATCTCTGCTTACTACTGATGTCAAGATATTGGCTAAAAACCTTGCTACTAAGCTAAACGCAGTTATAACACAAGTCATTCACCCGGACCAATCGGGTTTCATGCCTCTTCTTCACCAAGCTAGGGTAGTGTGGAAAGTAGCCCATGGTACTCTGAAAGGGGAAGGATCGGACCAGAGAGGCCTCTGTGGGGCAACCTGCTGAGCTGATTGCATTGTAAGGAAGAAGCATTTGGTGCACATATGGTATTACAACAATGGGGAGTTTGTATCTTAATGAATGTTTTACTTACCTTTATAGATACTTGCAACTCAGATACACTAGACACACCCAATTTCAAGAAAATACCCCAAACATTTTCACCTCCCCTACACAGAATGCACTTAACACCAAAGCGCTTGTTTCGTCTTTTCGTCTTGGAAGGCGCCCAGATGAAGTGTGCTACAGATGCAATGTTCACACTGGATCATTTTGGCATTTATTGTGGAACTGCTCACTAGTAGCAATATCTAAATATCTCACTACCCATAGATCTAAAATCATGTATTTTTGGTATCCTTCTAGAGGACACCTTTGACAAAGAGACTTAAAAAATACCTATACACAGTCTTCTCACTGGCCCAGGTCATCTCATGAAAATATATGGCTGCAGTTCATCCGCGAGTTGGATAACATTGGTAAACAAGACCTTAACTCAAGAGAAATTTGTGAACTCGGCCAGAAAGGCTCGCCACCAATTTCACAAAGCAAGGGATCCATGGATGGATTCTATCTATTATACTGGCATTAACCCTTTTGTTCCACTACTCTGATTCTGTATTGATGAATAACTAAGGAATGTATACGTTGAGATACATAATATTCCTACATGAAAACACAGCACTTGTAACACTGCTTATATGTTAGCACTGTACCATGAAAGTAATATCTGAGAAACAAGACTAATCTGTTGGGGGTTTACAAAACAGAACTATTTGAAAAAAGATGATCAGTGTGACATGACATTTATTTAAAACAACGGCAGCCAGTGTGTAAATGAACAAAAAATGAATATGTTGTACCTGTGGCAAGGATTGTGGTCTGCTGGGATACTGCTGGGTTGTTGGAGTTAAGCCCGGTCCTCCTGGTGGAAAAGCATTTTGATAACCAGGTGGTAATGTGGGGTAAGCACTTCCAACATTCCTGGATATTTTCGGATTCTGAGGAGGTGGAGCAGGATGAACCATTCCTATGGCATAAATAGGTTTAATAGATAATTTTTCAATATCTCAAAATTATGTCAAAGCTACATATCAGAAAAACAAAACCCTTTCACAGCAAGCAGCAAAACAAATAAATAAATTTTACTTATTTAAGTAGTAAGAGTTTTATTTATATTCATAAACAACCTTTTGTTTGAATCCTGTCTTCTTCTGTAAAAATGTCCAAGTCAAAATGAAAAAGTTAACGGGCATGAAAAACTGTTCCACTTACCCATGTATCCACCACCTTCTATAGTATCGTAGCTATTCTGAACTGAAGTGTTGTCACTAGTTGGTGGTTGAGGAAAACCTGACAAGTATAGGTTTAATTAGCGTAAGAAAAAAAAATAGAACACTAATTAAAGACTAATAAAAAGCAAAAAAAAAAAACAAAAAAAAAAAACATTTATATCAACAATAAATGTATTTATTTATCTATAGATACATGGTCCTTAGTGAATTAAATTTAAACAGAACAATACCATAAGCCCATGTTTTTATGTAAAGATAATTGTGTTTACATGGTATACAAAGAAAAGGAGTGTTATAAAAAGAACAATTATTTAGTCTTTTGTCAAACCATTGCATATAGCCACATATACCTCATGCCAACTACATTTAGCAGTCTCTAATATTGCATGTACAAAACTGATAGAAAGAGTAATAGGTGGGTACACAGGTGAGCCACAATAAGTATACTTTCAGGTGCTCTGCTACAATACATATAATTACAGGCACCTAGTTTGCACAAGTCTAATTATAGCTCCCACATTGGGTCTCTGCAATGTATTTGAGCTCTCAGGAGAGGAGCCATTGCCAGGGGGAGTGGAATAAATATCAGTGCAGTTTAAACTAAAATCTATTTGCATATAAAATGGTAAGTAAACAGTAGAATTTTTGAACATGGCATCACCTGACTTCTCCCCAATAACTGCTATAGTTCCTAATTAGCATTTTATTTTTTATTTTCAATTTACTGTGCTTTGTTATTTCTAAACTATATAAAAGATGAAGTCATCAGGGACAGGTCCACATTTAGGAATAAAACACAGTTTTCTAAAAAATAATTAGTTGTGGTTGGGAATTAGTTGCATGTAGAGAAAATATTTGCAGATTTTGCTTGAGTAGTATTTTTAAATCCTTATTTTGGAGTTGAGCTAAAAAACACATCACAAATTAACTCTTATTGTTGGCATATTTTAAA